>OZ018322.1:55456978-55701978 GCA_963969495.1 Ceratothoa steindachneri
GATCGTCATTCACACAACTCTCTCACTCACTCACTCCACTACAAGTGTCAGCTTTCCCTTCAACCAAGAAGAATTCGAACCCTCTATCTTGTTAATACAGATAAATTATGAGCGTGATTCCTTAGCCAACCGCTAGCAGTGGGATCTCTTTAGACACGATGAAATGGAAGCATAAGTGATTATTCGTTTTGAGAACACAAACGTTTGTATGGATCGAGTCCGTTGAGACAACGCAAAATGGATAAGTTATGTGTGTATGCGGGTTTATGTGTCTGAAGTAAGCATATAATGGATTAATAGAGAAGCGTCATGGTAGGTATAATGCTTTCAATTAAAGACGCCTTTTTTGTGCCTCTCACTTGCCTTTCTCTTTATTTTCTTTATGTTACTTTCTCTGTTTGTTTTAATATAGTTAGTAAATACGTTTGATTTTTTTAGTGTATTGCTTGTTTAATTTAATCGTGTCAAAGTGGTAGTCTGTCGAGCGATGCGGATCCCCGATCTCCCACCGGCTGCGTGTCTTGGGAAGATTCAAGAAGCTGTTATGTGACTAGTGTTGACGCCAGGATAACCAACTCACAATTAAATTTTAGGACTAGAAACACGGAAAATATAGCTAGAAATGAGTTTTTCTACACTATTTAATAGAAGAAAATAGTAATAATAATAGTCATATTTTGCCTATATTAATCTAATTTCGTTTATTATTTTTGGCAAATGTATTTAAATTTAGCTATAAAACAACTAAATTGACAATCCTGGACTTGGCGCTCGTTTATGAGGCGTTGAGGTGTGGTAGTCAGAATATGAACCATAGATTAATTACTTAATCCTCGTATTAGTCTTACTAGATGTATGTAATTTTGCCCCTGGTAAGTTATACGATAACGTTTGTAAATACACGATATTTTGTATGATGATTTAATTCCAAAGCAAAAATCTAAAAATACATAATATTTGGTAGTGGTTCCCCAAATAAAAGCTCAAATTTTATTTTTATCGTACGATAAATGATGCACTTTCATTTTTTTATATGATTTAAAACAACATTATTTTAGTAAATATAACTACACATACAAGGGGTGATCAGAAAGTAATGACCGTAGTCTACATTCCTTCAAAGTACTCCCCTCCTGCCTCTATGCAGCGTTTCATCCTCCTTCGCCACTTCATGAAACTCAGAAGCTGAGTAGTACTGAATTGACTGTTCGGACCAGGTCTTGGTATACCTCGTAGCACTGAATTCAAGATTAGCTCATAAAACAGATTAAATTTGCAGAATATTTTTCGTTACGGGTTGATAAATGCACAGGCGTGGTTATGCAATTTTGATAGTTCATGTGCAATGTGAATATGAAGGTAATTTGAAGAAAGTCTTCTCTCTCTTTTTACCTGCAGCGAAGCGCCAGGTCTAGGCGTCGCTTTTTTTCAAGGGGAGTAAAGTTCAATTGTACCCATTTAGAGCCATGAAATGACTCATATGAGCATGAAACATATAGTCATTCACCTTGGAGATTTAAAATCTGCCGTCGGATTTGGCGCTGGGTGGCGCCATCTAGTGCCAGAAGCTTCATTTAGCCATTCAATGGCACTTGTAAGGGAGTTGAACCATGGGAAACCATCGATGCAATAAACATTTATCATCTTATCACAAAACGCCGCAGTTCATTGAAGGGACTTTTCCTCTTGTTCACTACTTACCCAAACAACTAGTTTTTAATTTTCAAGACCTTTATTGACTGCAATTTAGCAAATGTTGAGTAGATTTCAAGTTTTGTGTAAGTTTCGTTGTGATAGAGCTTGTATATGACATAGCGGCATTTTCTAGTATTTATACAGATTAAAAGACTTGCCCAGGAATGTAGATCAACAACGCACCGCTTCCATTACCGATAAAGTTTTGCAACAAGAAGATGTCAACAAAATTTTCAACGTTCTCCACAAGGTCATCAAAACTGTGAACCACATGGAGATAAACATTTTAAATTCCAGAGTATTTGCAGTATTGTGTGATGATATGGAATTAAATCATAAACAAATCCTAATGCATGCCAACTTACGTTAGCTATCAAGGAAAAAGTCCGGTCAAGATTATTTGAGTTTGGAAACGAACGTATGGAATTTTACCAGGATAAAAATACAGGCTAGGAAGAATTGTTCAGAGATGTGAACCTCGTGCCTTGGCTGGCTTATCTTTCTGATATTTTGGCTAGCTTTAATCTATAAAGACCAACATTACTACATGCTACATGCTTTTCAATGACGGAAAAATTTAACGGTAACTATGACCAGACGGTCACTATGAAGAACAAATTGTTGCACTATGTCGGTCGGTCCCCGTTTTGCCTTTTTTTGTTTCGGTAATAACATTGCAACTATTCGGCCGATTTTAATGAACTTTTAAACTCTTATGTTGTTTCATATTTTCTTTCGAGTGATATAATTTTCAAAGTCCTCCGGAGGTCAACTCGGAAATTATTTTGCAATTACTTCATAACTATTCAGCCTATTCTAACGAAATTTGAAATCCTTATGTTGTTTTACATTTTCTGTCGAATGATATAATCGTCAAAGTCCTACGAAGGTGAGTCCGGGAATTATTAAAAGTTTTGAAGATCGTAAGGTCATAAATCAGAATAAGTGAGAGCACGCGACTTTGGTCAGAAGACCTTGTTTAAATTTAAAAAAAGCACTGTGTGGGTTGATATGCTAACAAACAAGAAGTAGATTCATACCTCTCATCAATAAATGCGCTAGGATGCAATGTGATGATAAAATAATTCTTCTTAAATTCTTATATTTACATAAATATAATTCAGATCTTGCGTGTCTATTCGCAGTAAGAGCGAAAACGTGATGGTTGGAAGATTTAGAAACGCTGGAAGATAATTATAAAAACGGGATCCCTGCAAAATATAGAAATGCATTCGCCTTATGCATTCTTTTAGGTGGAGATAATGTTGATGCTTAGTCTCCAAAATGTCAGGGGAGAGTGGAGTTTTTTTTTGTGGGGGGGGGGTACATTTAAGCCTAACCATTTTGGGTCTTGGTTGGATGTGGTTACCTAAATGGTTCATTTTGGTGGTCAACAAGTGTCACAGTTTATGATGACAAAATGGTTTTTTTTCTATTTTGTTGAGCCTTAAGCAGGCAACGGGAGGCATTAAAAATGAAAATGCTTCTAATAAAAATGTCAACATTATTTCAGTATAAGAGAAATGTTTATTTATGAGTGGGAGAAAGACTTTGTTTGTTTTAATAGATGCTCTGCGGAATAAGCCAATGGGAATTGAGACAGTAAGCGGAAAGTTCGTATACGGCTACTGGAGAGGAAGAGTAACCTTTGGTGGGGAAGAGAGAGTTAAGGATTCTCCGAAGGGACTTTTCGGTAAAACGAAACTTGAAATTTGACATCGCTTAGGAAAGACCAGCTTCCTTTGTTAATTCGTTCACCAAAATTATTTCGAAAATCTATTTTAGCCCTGTGGTTCTAATATCTAAGCCCTTCTATAGTTATATTTTGGTAACGTAATCTAGCCGGAATTAGCATTGTGTAAATTTGCCCCTAAGTAAATAACTATTTAAATGGTCCTATTTATAAAGTCTTGTATATAATTTTGTGTCTTAAGAATTCTTATCGTCTGTAAATTCCATGAATTAGTTTAATTTAGGTAAATAATATTTTGTAGTGTTTTCGCATTCCCCTTTTCTTGGCTGAAATCCACCAGCCAATAATATAGCCAATTAATTAAGTAGCATCAGCAGGACCTACCTTATTTGAGAATTGGATGAACCCTTACCTCAGGGTACACAAATAGTTGCGAGAAATTCTAGAGGTTCAGATAAGAGAATTGAGTTGCATCCCTAGTCCTCGGAGTTTGCAAGCATCGTATCACAATAGGAAAAATGATAAATAGCTTATGATCGTAAAAAAACCCTATTTTTCCAAATTTCTCGATGTTTTTATCAGGTCCTACCATTAAAGACGCAAATACGGGGTGACTAAAAGATATAGAATATATTTATCTTATGCATAATTTGGTCTTTATAAGCCAAATAATAAAAAGGTATTAGAGAAAGAACACGTTAAAAATATCAATGGCATTTTGACTAATTCAAACAACCCAAATATGGTGAAGACTGCAGTCCTAGGAATGTCTAAAGATTCAACAGAAATGAGATAGAATTCTTTAACGAGATCGATATTGACTAAGATATATTTACCGTGCAGAAAAGAAGTGAAATCCTGAAGTTTTGAAAGGGATAGACACTCAGGATGGTACTCGCTTTCAAAGACCGATAGTCTCCAAACCTGCTCCAATGCTCTGATTGCTTCTTAACCAGGTGCAGAGGAGAGAAGCAGCTACTTTTGGAAGGCCTTATTATTCCAAGATCTACCATGAGCTGGAATTCTGATTTAAAAGCTCTCAATTTGTCTTGAGCAAGGCGTCTGGTTTTGGTAAACAGGTGGTACTTTCGTTGTTATATGATGAGGGATAGTGTTTTTTCCCATGTGGTCTCCTATTTAAGTAATACCAAAAATCAATGTTATTTAACTACGCTGAGCGGACGAGAAGCGGTACTCTCAACATCGTATGATCGGGGGTGGTTCCTCTTGCATACCACTTTCGTTCTTCAAACAATCCTTTAGACTTAAGTTTACAAAAAAATCTACATAACATATAACTAAATCCGGACGATTAAGCTCTTTAAAATATTATTTTTAGAAAACTGAAAACAGGATTAAAATTCTTACTCCTGTTTTCAGTTTTTCTAATATAAATATTTTAAAGAGCATAAAACGTCCGATTTTAGTTATATGTAAACCAAATAAAGGCAGAGGTGTAGTTTGCTAAATAAAACTGATGATGTGGATAAACTGAATTCTATTTTGAATAATTCTTCTGAATTTCTTAAAGTTGATTGTGATCCATTTCAAAGTATCATTAGGATAGAGAATAAAATCAATGTCCTCTCAACATTTTTGAATCACTATTTAACCAAATGGTAAATCCAAAATTAAATTCTAGTCAGTCTTCAGCAACACTCTATATTTTTTAATTCAAATATTTTTAATTTTAGTTTGATTTGTAATTAATTTTTAACTAAATTTTGTTAACAATCCACTTAATGACCCGATAATTAAATTATTGTATTGTTTGGTTGCCCATGATTTCAATTATTTTAAAATACTGTCCAGGTTTATCTCTGTTTAAATTTTCCACCTTTTAAGTCATTCGGTTTCTGTCCTTCTCTTAAGTTGTCAAATCTTTATTTATTTTTAATTTTTGCGTTGTTTTCTTAGGATTTTTTTTTAAATTCTTGCAGTGTTTTCTTTGTAATTTTTGCATTGTTCTCTCTGTAATTTTTTGCATCCTTTTATCTAAAATTTACCAAATTTTAAATTTCCTCTCATTCATTAATATATATATATATATATATATATATATATATATATATATATATATATATATATTGTAGCAGAATGAGGTCAAATGGCGGCCACGTGCCCTCGTGTACCCACGTAGATCCGGAGATCACCACATGGAGTTGGTGAAAGCAGGAGAACCTGCGGCTGACACTGTTATCACTCGCCCCAGCTGTATTTTCCTAGGGATCAATGTCATCTCCCCCCCCCCCCTCACGTGGCCACCTCTTTGCGAGCATTCGGGCTTTTCTGTTCAAGGATTTGAATACGTTGGACATTCCAACGAGCGTTATCAAGATTCCATCTTCATCCGAAGGAGTCGCCGACTTTTCCTCAAGATCGTGCGCGCCTCCTTTCCAGGCGCCTATATAACGCTTCGACTGAGCTTAGAGAGGAGCACTGTTAGACTTCCACCTACGCCAACGAACGAGCTAAACGACGCCCCCCGCCCCCAGCGGCGATTTCGATTCAAGTGAAGGCTAAATCGATCCGTGAACTCTGCCTTAGTCAATCGGCAAGCTTCGACATCAGTGAACTGTGCCTTAGTCAATCGGCAAGCTTCGACATCAGTGAACTCTGCCCTAGCCAATCGGCAAGGACTGACAAGAGATCCCAACTCCGAAGACGACTAGTGCTCCCTTGTATGAAGCCAAAGGTAAACCAACTTCTTCCGTCGCATTCACCGTACCCCAACTGGTTCCTTTTCGGCAACGAGCACATAAGGCATTCGTAACCGTTACCAACTGCAGATTGATCTTAAATCTGGCTTATCCAATTGCTCCATTATTTGTATGAACGCCACAGTTTAAAATACCCCTTTAAATCACCAACTGTATCCGAGCTCTTTAATCCCTTAATTAACCTACCTGATCGCGTGTAGATCTTTAACCCCGTCTGGGCGACCATTCCATTTAAACCCAATTTCTATGTAAATATATATATATATATATATATATATATATATATATATATATATATATATATATATATATATATATGTATATAAATATATATATATATATATATATATATATATATATATATATATATATATATATATATCCTTTTGTTGTTAGTAAAGTTATAGTTCCGTCATTGTCTTTCATTTGCAACCCCAGCGCGTACCAACTACCTGTTAATCTTTGGCCAACTTGCACTCTGAAATATTTGTTTTCTTTGTCGATTTCTCTGAGTTAACGGCTGAAGATGATATGGTAAACTACATATCGAAACTAGTCCCGTTTTAATAACCGTTTTAATAATAATAATAAACTTTATGCTCCAATAACAGTGGTTTTCTTATATATATATATATATATATATATATATATATATATATATATATATATATATATATATATATATATATATATATATATATATATATATATATATATATATATATATATATATATATATATTCGGGGAAATTTATATATTTAAACAAATGAAAACATGTAAATATGGCAAATTACTTATTCCCTATGCTGAACTGTAATAATCTGCATAAATAAATTGTAAATGAGGTTGATAATTATTTGTGCCGGCTAACTAAAATATTTTCAATTTTAACAGGAGCTTTCCACGCGGTGGATCTGCTTGTTCATGACCGGATCGACTTTGAGGGTTTCTACATCATAAAAAAATGAGAATTCGATTCCCATCATCTGAAATGAACGAATTAACTAAAGGTTAGCTCAAAGATAATCATATTTTTTTTTACGTTTTCAGAGAAGCTCTAGAAGAGAGGAATGAGAAAATAGTTGAAAAGAATCTTCAGAAAAATCTTTATCCTTGGGATAGCAGAGTCTGTGTGCGTTGCTATCTTAAAAGTGTAAAACGTACGAGCGCGCATAGAAAACTATATAAGAAATGGGATTGACCATTTAGAATCATGAGAGATGAAGGAAAGAGGTTTTGAAATCGTAGACTTACGCTACTCATCTAGACAAAAAATAATCCATGCACACAACATAAAACTGACACCAGAACCAACCTACTACATCCCACCTAAAACAAAAATAGCACAAAATCCAAAACCTCTTAACTATCCTGGCTTTACATCCAACCAAACACCTGATACTTTCGAATGTTATCTTTTTCCAGGCACTGCAATCATCTTCGAACTAGATACCCCCAACCTACCGACTTCATTACCAAATCAGGAGACCACCTCGCCGATCGCTCAACAAGCACCATCACCAGAAGTTCCCGTCTGTGACACATCGTGGTTGTTAGAATCTCCACCATCACCAGCCTATGAGATAAGGTTAGATCCATTTTACCGCGAACGAGATCGCGCGCTAAATATTCTTGCTCGAAATTAAGACCTCTCAGGACACGAACACATTAATTATCTGAACTCGAAGGCAGACTCCTAATATCACTAGAGAGGGGTAAGGGGGTACGAATTCATGAGGATACTCAACTTATATGAAGGTGAATTAAGTAGCTGACTACAAAGATGAATTCTTATTTTAGCTGGGCTTACCGAAGGATTCAGGGTAAATCGAGGTAAGGAAGAACGTTGCAAAAATATACTTTATTCTAATATTGGCCTATTAACGGGGTAAGCGAGGAAGGTCGCGAATTACTTTGCGGGCGAGGAGCAGTATATATATATATATATATATATATATATATATATATATATATATATATATATATATATATATATATATATATATATATATATATATATATATATATATATATATATATATATTCAACGCGAAGTATTAAATTCTGGGGTGACAAGAATTGGTGAATTTAAAGTGGAAACGTGAACGAGATGATTTTCTTAATGACAGTAATCTAATGATAATCTTAATAATGCACTCATCATCCTAACTGGATCTTAAATTCTGATCATGATTTTGCGTCTATCCCATTCCGATTACAAAGTGCTTTAAAATAGCTTAAACAAAACAAGAATATAGTGATAACTAAATCTGACAAAACTAATCAGGTAGTGATTTTGGATAGTAAGCAGTATTCTGCTAAATTGAACGAGTTGCTCAATGACAGGAACACGTACTAAAACTAAATAATGATCCTCTGCCAAACAAAACAGAATCGTTTAATAGCTCACTCAAAAATATTCTCAAAGGTCATTCTGATCTTATTAAACAATTCAAAGTGTACAATCTCTCGCTACCGTACATGTATGGTTTACCGAAAACACACAAAGATGGTACTCCGCTTAGGCCCATAATTTCCAGCGTAGGATCCCATGCGTAAAAACTCTCCCAATGGCTAGCGAAAATCCTATCTAAAATAATTGGTAGCATTTCTGATGCTCACATTATCCATTCTGGTGATTTTGTGAATAAAATTAAACAGGTTGACCTATCGAATAAGCAGTTGTTAAGTCTTAATGTCAATAGCCTTTTCACAAGAGTTCCCGTCGATGAAGCTTTGGATGTAATTATGAAAAACTTGCCTTTGTCTAACCTAACATTACACCTACCGTGTAATAAAATTGTAAAGTTAGTTCGTTTGTGTGTGATGGATAATGTGTTCAGAGCTAAAGATTGTTTTTACAAGCAGAGATATAGCATGAGGATGGGCAATCCCCTTTCCCCGACATTATGCAATCTGTTTATAGAGGATTTTGAAAAGCACCTCTTTCCCCCCCCCCCCCACTTTACACAATCCCATAACGTGGTTTCTCTATGTAGACGATATATGTGCCACATGGCCCATCAATAATAACAGATTTGATTCTTTTTTGAAAAATTGAATAAGATACACCCAACTATTACATTTAAATTAGAATGGAAAATGAACAACTCATTAACTTTTCTGGATGTAAAAATATCTAAAATAAACGAAAAAGCATATTGTTCCATCTACCGGAAACCAACTAATTTTAATGCTTATATTCATTATTTCTCGTGTCACGATGTATCCGTTAAAAGGTCTATATGTAGTTTCTTCCATGTTCCTGAGAGCATATCGCATTTGTGATCCATGTTTCTTGGAAGACGATATTAATACAATCATCCAAACATTCATTGAACTGCAATATTCACTTTGGTTCATAGAAAAGTGTCACTATAAAGCCAGAACCATCTATTACTCCCCAGCTAAGTATAAGCAAAGCAGATGTGACAAATATTATTTTACTTTACCATACTGCTTCAGTTAATCAATTTCAAAAAGTTGGCACGGACCAACAACATCAATGTTACCTTTCAGTACGAGAATACGATCAGAAATAGCCTATCCAAAATTAGATCGATCGATAAAGAGCAGGGAGTTTATTTTATTCCATGCAAATCGTGTAATGAAGTATATATCGGTGAAAGCAGCAGATTTTCCAAGAGAATGAATAAACATAAATGTGATATGCGACGTGGTGCCCTCTCCTCGAGTTTATTTCTACATATGTCCAATGAAAATAATCAAATTGCTATTGATAATGCTAAAATAGTTTATAAGTCTCACATTTATATATGTACATCGACGCTTAATTGAATCGTTACTTATAAAAGAAATGCCCAACTTTAATACTTCCGACGGCAAATTCAATACTAATACCTTAATAAGCAAGAAATTCATACTTCCGTTTCTCAAAAATGCCGCTACATTCCCGCATCATTTACCCTAGCGCCACCGGTTTGTGTATTTGTACGTTAAGCGACTTCTTTATTTCACTTGCCCACCAGCGACTGACGATGACGGATGTTTCCGTCGAAACGTGGTTTCGCATATAAAATGAGTCCTATTACTGTAGTTTTATCCCTATAGTTACACGTACGCTACTGTACTTTTTGGTATATATATATATATATATATATATATATATATATATATATATATATATATATATATATATATATATATATATATATATATATTAACAAATATATTTTTTGTATTCAAATTCATAGATGCAAATTAATCTATACATTCTCATTTCCTTATTCCAATTTTAGACATATTATTTTATTTTTTTGGAGTATGCTGTGATTTAATAAGAACACCGCGTGTCCATTTTGGGAGGTTTTCGCTGGGCCTATTAAATCATGCAATTTGGTGCCAGTAGCCTACCTATTACATAATCCATCACCGCAGTACTCCCCTGCTAGTAATAGAGCTGGTGAGAAAATAGCGTATAATATTACATGACAAATTTAATATCTGACAGCATTTACAACATACGCACAGGGCATCGACAATTATATAAGTGCATGCTTGTACTTAAACGGTCCTGTTTATGTCATGTTCTGCCATATAATATAATAATAATACATAATACATTTATCTACAATTTATCCACAATTTTGTCTTATCCTTCTTTAGATTTATATGTACATGAATTATAATTACGATATTTAACAAACACATACTGAGGCATGTAATTAAGCTATAGAGACAGCGAGGCGTGTATGTATTTATGCCTCTTCTTCTTTCATTAAATCTGTCGCTACAATATTGCCTACACAAGGATTAGAAATACATCAACAAAAGGTTCCTGTCAAACGTGACTCGCCTCCTTACAGCGTGAGAATATCCGTCTTGCCGTTCCTCTCTCCGGTTCCTGCAGAGATGTCTGGGTGACTTCTTGTGGCGTCATTCTCTTCCGTGCCATGCATTCTACGAGGTGAAGAGCCCCTGGTCCTCTTCCTGTTTTCTGCTTGAGTCCATGGGCGTTACTGATTGCCCGGCACGTTACCATTATGTGAAGGAGGTAATTTTGCCGGTTTCAATCTGTCCACTGAGACAGTGTCCCTTCTTCTGTCAGGGAATTCCAGAGTGCAGACCTTGATACCGCGTTCGATTACCAGGAAAGGGCCGGCATATGGTACTTCTAGTGTTCTGCACACTCGGTCTATTTGGTCCCACACATGAGTTGCTTCGCGAAGATTTTGGGGTACGAAAGGCTTGGGCACCGAGTGCAGGTGCCATATAGGATGCTTGCACGAAGTCGACTTGTGCCGTGATTGATGCCAGTTCTCTAATAAATTTGGAGTGGGCCTTCGATGCCGATGTCGAAACTAAAGATTTTGAACACAAGAGCGTGGTTCCTGTAACTGCCGTAAAAGGTGAAAATCCCGAGTTATTGGGCAAAGAGCGAATGCCTAAAAGGACAATTGGGAGTGACACCAACCAGCCTTGTCGAGGGGCCATTATGGAGCACTTTAAAGTTCTGTGTACCCTTTCCACCATCCCATTCGTGGACGAGCGGTACGCCGTGGTGTGCATACGATGAAAACCACCAAGTGCAGACAGTTCCTTGAATAGTTCTTATTCAAATTGGGCGCCTCTGTTGGTTACTACGTAAAGTGAGACTCCAAATCTGGATATTCACCCGTCTAGGAAAGCTAACGCAACTGTTTCGGCACTTATGTCCGGGATCGGTAGCGCTTCGATCCATCTCCTCGCTTGGTCGATGCATGATAGTAAATACCGATTATGTGAGGTGTAGAATTTTCCAGGCAGTGTACACAGTGGGAGTGGTCCAACTATATCGATATGAGGATGGAATATCAATGGTTGGGGATTTCGTGTGGCGATTAATCTTGGAAGATTGACTAGGGAGGCAATCCCTCGTCCAGGAGCGAATATCCCTATCCATAATGGGCCAGAAATATCGAGATTTGATGAGCTGAAGTGAAGCTTTGATTCCAGAGTGTGATTGAAGATAATTCTCCTGCATGTCAAAGGGACAAACGGTCGTAGGCATCTTGATGTTACTTCACACCAAAGCTGAACTTCCTCTGAAAAAGGGTAAGATTTTAGTCGCGAGCGAAATTCTTTCATTTCTTCGTCATTATCCTACGCTGCCGACAAAGCTTTGTGGTCAAAAGAGTTAATTTGGACCTAATTGACGTTCTTTGAAAGGCAGTCAGCGACTACGTTGTCCTGACCATGCACGGAAGAGATATCACTGACGTACTTTAAAATGGCTGTCCAATGGCGTTATTACCTGTCTGTTTTAGCACTTACTGGCGATGCAAAAGCATATATTAAAGGCTTGTGATCAGTGCACAAGGTAACGTGGCGACCTTTAATCAGGTGCCTGAAGTGCATGACAGCAATATACGCCGCTAGGAGCTCTCTGTCATAAGTGGAGTATGTTTGTTGCGTCCGGCTTAGCTCGCTCGAAAAGAATGCCACTGGTTTTGCAGATATGTCAACCATTTGGTGCAGGGCAGCACCTGCCGCCTATTGGTAGCAATCCGTCACCAGCTGGTATGGCAAATCATTGTGCAGTGAGTGACAGAGTTTAACGGAGCCGATTAAGCTCGATTTGGTATTTTCAAATGCTCCTCGTGCCTCATCATTCCACACGAGCTCCCAAGCCTTTGGCGGCAGGCGTACAAGCTCGGTCAACGGGGCTGCAATCGTGGCAAAATTAGGAATTATTATGCAGTAGTATCATAGCATGCCTCAAATAACTTCGAAGCTCCTTATAGTCCTTTGGTATTGGTATGCCTCCAATTTCCTTCATTTTCTTCGTTGGTGGGCAGATTTCTTCCCTGAAATGTGATGCCCTAAAAAATCTATTTCCTCCTTCGCCTGCTCACACTTCTCCAGAGATATTCCCAGACCGTTTTCTAACAGAATTTCAAAGACCTGCCTCAAATGTTTCAGGTGATCGTCCATATTGTCTGAATATATCAGGATGTCGCCTATATACAAAAAAGAACGAGCCCTAATCCTCGAAACAGGATGTCATGTGTTGTTAGAAGGTGCAGCTTGCATTTAGGAGACCGAATAGGAGCTTAACATACTCCCACAAAACGAATGGGGTTGTAACTGCAGTTTTCTCTATGTTTGCCTGGTTCGTAGGGATTTGATGATAGGCACGAGCCAGGTCCAACCTTGAAAAGATCGTTTTGCCATGGAGGTGATTCGTAAAACTTTGAATTCGCGGCAACGGATACCTACTGGGCAACTTCTTTGGCACCATATGAATTAGTGAAGCCCATAGTGACTTTGACGAGCGCATGACCCCCTCCTTCAATAATGTTTCGAAAGTTGCTTTGGCAACCTGTAATTTCTCTATTGAAAGAGGCCTCGTACTCGCGAATGTCGGTGGAGCAAAACCAGTTTCGATCATATGCGTCACTGAGTTCGGCAATGACGGGAGGACTGAACGGATCCGGGTTCGTACGGAGCCTTATATTTTTCAATATGGCTCTGCAATGGGGCAGGAGGTGCTGAAGGTCATTGATAATTAAGGCTACCGCAGGTTCTTCAGATAATCTCACTTCCGATACAAGTTTAGTTTATTTGTCTATTAGTATTCCACGCGCACAATCTACTAAAAGATTATAATGCCTTAAAAAGTCAATAACCACCTAAATGATCGGCGAAGACTGGAACCTCGCCGTGCACTTTTATTTTACCGCCATTAGCCCTTGAAATATTTATACTAGATTCGCGCAATTCACCCGATTTCACCAATTTAGCTGCAATTACCGATACACTCGCTCCCGTATCGATTAAAAAATCATATTTATTATTACACACTTTAGCAGCGACGGTGAAAACAGATGGCATATCAGTGGCCGCGCTTGCTATGGCATGCCCGCCTAGTTTTCCGCGAGGGCTGGCAAAATGGCCTAGAGGAAGGTTGCATTTGGACCTTCTCTTATTTCTTGGGCCACCTGCACCAGGGTTTGCAGAATTTCGCGTATTCCCCAAAGAATACATGTAAGCGGCAAACTACAGGTCTTTGGTCTTTCGGAAGGGTCGCAATCTTCCTGGTATATTATGCGCACTGTAATCCTTATTATTTTGCATATAACTGGGACGACTCCCATTTGGATACGCACCTTTGGGCACTGACCGCGCACTTCCTGCCGAATTATTTATATACTTATCACTCGTATCTTTATTTTTATACGGCATAGACGCGTTGGACATAGAAACGGCTCTGTGTCCTATCGACTGACTACTAGTATTTATATTAAGGCACTGTGCACTACCAACAACAATTCGACAACTGACGCTCATTTCACGGACGATTCTAAGCCACGCCCTTTAGAAAATAAGCATTTATATAGTCGGAGCAGCTCAGTTAGGATGATCATTGCATTATTAAGATTATTCGATTACTGTCATCAAGAAAATTATCTCTTTCACGTTGCCCTTTAAATTCACGAAGTCTTGTCACTCTATATATATATATATATATATATATATATATATATATATTGCTACTTGCCTACTTGCCCGCAAAATACTTGCCCCGTTAATAGGCCAATATTAGAATAAAGTATATTTTTGCAACGTCCTTCTTTACCTCGATTTAGCCTGAAACCTTTGGTAAGCCGAGCAAAAATAAGAACAGTTAACAATTCATCTTTTGAGTCAGATACTTACTTCCCCTTCACAATATACTGGTCACTCCTATAAACTTGGGCCTCTATAAACTTAAACCCCCCTATAATTGGTGACCCTTCGTTTCGACCGGACAGTGAAGGTATATAAGAAATGGACGCAACAATCCATCGTCAGACAGGACAAGGTAAAGAGGACTACTTGAACGCTGTACACATCAAGCCGCCCATCTTTAATGAAACAGCAGTCCCAGGTTGGTTCAAAATTGTGGAGTCCCAATTTTACATCTCCGTAATTAAAAAAGAGTAGACTAAATTTTTCCACGTATTAGCCTCACTTCCTCCTAAGACCTCTCCCCAACTAAAAACTCCAGCATTTGCTTCTTTAACACTCGATTGCGTTCTCCTATCCTCCCTGCGATTGTATTTTCTACTCTTCTCACTTAGTTACATTTTAACACCATTTATGAACATTACTTGCGCTTCCTTTGCCACACATTCGTAACACAGAGATGTAGCCTCCCCCATCCCAAAGTAAGAACGTTTACCACAAGCCCGATCCATCGAACCATGCAAGGAATTTTCCATTTATCCATAAAACCTAATTTTGGAAACTCGCAAAACCTTTTAAATTAGAAAGCGGAAAAACTATTAACTAATTATTTCGCGCCCAAATTATGAATTTAAATATTGCACAAGGGATTATATCACTCTACTAATGACTAGAATATTAAGAGAAAGAAGTCTTGGTTAAATAACGAAAATGAATTGCTAATTAATTTTCAGATGAGAAATTTTATCTTCATGATGAAAACAAAGTGAGAACGAGAGGAGATTCAAACACATTAGGGATTTCTACATCCGTAATGTTTTTTAATTTAAAAAAGTAAACGTCTATGGGAACTTCACACACACGCACACAAATCAGATGAACATCTTTAAGAGCATCCTTCTCATCCCAGTAGAAACAAAAGGCGGTCGCAAAAGGACCATCGCCATTCCCTGGCGGAAGGACAATGCATAAAGTGATAAACATAGAAAAATGACAACGTTCTCATTTGTTATCCTCTTAGAACCAAGACCAGGTAAATCGTCACTGCTTCAAAAAGAATTTTCTTCTTTTTTTTTAGGAAACATCCTTCCCTCTTTCCCTATGTACCCTAACTCACAGAGAGCTCCAAGTTACGCCCGTCAGATGTACGCAATCGCTTATTCAGACACATACAGGAAATTTGATCAAATAAACTAAAACGAGAAATGAATTGTCTGGGTACTCTGGAGAAATGAATTGTCTGGATACTCTTGAGAAATAAATTCTCTGGGTACTCTGGAGAAATGAATTGTCTGGGTACCCATGATAAATAAATTGTCTGGGTGCCCTTGAGAAATTAATTGTCTGGGTACTCTTGAGAAATGAACTACCTGGGTATCCTTGAGAAATGAATTGCCTGAGTAATCTTGAGAAATGAATTGCCTGGGTATCCTTGATAAACTAATTTTCTGGTACTCTTGAAAAATGAATTGTCTCGGTACCCTTGTGGTAAGAATTTTCCGAGTACCCTTGAGAAATGAATTGTCTGGGTACTCTTGAGAAATTAATTGTCTGGGTACTTTTGAGAAATGAATTGTCTGGGTACCCTTGAGAAATTACTTGCCTGGGGACTCTTGAGAAATGAATTGTCTGGGTACTCTTGAGAAATAATTGTCTGGGTACCCTGGAGAAATAAATTGTCTTGGTACCCTTGAGAAATGAAGTGTCTGGGTACTCTTGAGAAATGAAGTGTTTGGGTATCCTTGATAAATTAATTGTCTAGGTACCCTTGAGAAATGAATTGTCTGGATACCCTTGAGAAAGTAATTGTCTGGGTACCTTTGATAAATGAATTGTCTGGGTACCCTTGAGAAATAAATTGTCTAGGTACCCTTAGGAAATGAATTGTCTGGGTACTCTTGAGAATTGAATTGTCTGGGTACCCTGGATAAATGAATTATCTGGGTACTTTTGAGAAATGAATTGTCTGGGTACCCTTGAGAAATGAATTGTCTGGGCACCCTTAAGAAATAAATTGTCTGGGTACTCTTGAAAAATGAATTATCTAGATACCCTTGAGAAATGAATTGCCTGGGTACTCTGGAAAAATGAATTGTCTGGGTACCCTTGATAAATGAATTGTCTGGGTACTCTTGAGAAATTAATTTTCTGGGTACTCTTTATAAATTAATTGTCTGGATACCCTTGAGAAATGAATTGTTTGGGTACTCTTGAGAAATTAATTGTCTGGATACTCTTGAGAAATTATTTGTCCGGGTACCGTTGAGAAATGAATTGCCCAGGTACTCTTGAGAAATGAATTGTCTGGGTACTCTTGAGAAATGAATTGTTTGGGTACTCTTGAGAAATTAATTGTCTGGGTACCCTTGAAAAATGAATTGTCTGGGTACTCTTGAGAAATGAATTATCTGGGTACCCTTGAGAAATGAATTCCCTCGGTACTCTTGAAAAATGAATTGTCTGGGTACCCTTGATAAATGAATTGTCTGGGTACTCTTGAGAAATTAATTTCCTGGGTACTCTTGATAAATTAATTTTCTGGGTACGCTTGAGAAATAAATTGTCTGGGTTCTCTTGAGAAATGAATTGTCTGAATACTCTTGAGAAATTAATTGTCTGGGTAACATTGAGAAATTAATTGCTGGGTACTCTTGAGAAATGAATTGTCTGGGTACTCTTGAGAAATGAATTGTCTGGGTACCCTTGATAAATGAATTGTCTGGTTACTCTTGAGAAATTAATTGTCTGGGTAATCTTGAGAAATTAATTGTCTGGGTACCCTTAAGAAATGAATTGGCTGGGTACTCTTGATAAATGATTTGTTTGGTTACTCTTGAGAAATTAATTGTCTGGGTACTCTTGAGAAATTAATTGTCTGGGTTCCCTTAAGAAATGAATCGTCTGGGTACCTTTGATAAATGAATTGTCTGGGTACCCTGGATAAATGAATTATCTGGGTACTTTTGAGAAATGAATTGTCTGAGTACCCTTGAGAAATTAATTGTCTGGGCACCCTTGAGAAATAAATTGTCTGGGTACTCTTGAAAAATGAATTATCTAGATACCCTTGAGAAATGAATTGCCTGGGTACTCTGGAAAAATGAATTGTCTGGGTACCCTTGATAAATTAATTGTCTGGGTACTCTTGAGAAATTAATTTTCTGACGACTCTTTATAAATTAATTGTCTGGATACCCTTGAGAAATTAATTTTCTGGATACTCTTGAGAAATTATTTGTCCGGGTATCCTTGAGGAATGAATTTCCTATGTACTCTTGAGAAATGAATTGTCTGGGTACTCTTGAGAAATGAATTATCTGGGTACCCATGAGAAATGAATTGCCTGGGTACTCTTGAAAAATGAATTGTCTTGGTACCCTTGATGAATGTATTGTCTGGGTACTCTTGAGAAATTAATTTTCTGGGTACTCTTGATAAATTAATTGTATGGGTACCCTTGAGAAATGAATTGTCTAGGTACATTTGAGAAATGAATTGTCTGAATACTCTTGAGAAATGAATTGTCTGGGTACCCTTGAGAAATTAATTGCCTGGGTACTCTTGAGAAATGAATTGTCTGGGTACTCTTGAGAGCTGAATTGTCTGGGTACCCTTGATAAATGAATTGTCTGGGTACTCTTGAGAAATTAGTTGTCTGGGTAATTTTGAGAAATGAATTGTCTGGGTACCCTTAAGAAATGAATTGCCTGGTTACTCTTGAGAAATGATTTGTTTGGGTACTCTTGAGAAATCAATTGTCTGGGTACTCTTGAGAAATTAATTGTCTGGGTTCCCTTAAGAAATGAATTGTCTGGGTACCTTTGATAAATGAATTGTCTGGGTACTCTTGAGAAATGAATTGTCTGAAAACCCTTGAGAAATGAATTATCTTCGTACCCTTAAGAAATGAAGTGTCTGGGTACTCTTGAGAAATGAAGTGTCTGGGTATCCTTGATAAATTAATTGTCTGGGTACCCTTGAGAAATGAATTGTCTGGGTACCCTTGAGAAAGTAATTGTCTGGGTCCCTTTGAGAAATGAATTGTCTGGGTACCCTTGGGAAATGAATTATCTGGGTATCCTTGAGAAATAAATTGTCTAGGTACCCTTAGGAAATGAATGGTCTGGGTACTCTTGAGAAATGAATTGTCTGTGTACCCTGGATAAATGAATTATCTGGGTACTTTTGAGAAATGAATTGTCTGGGTACCCTTGAGAAATAAATTGTCTGGGCACCCTTGAGAAATAAATTGTTTGGGTACCCTTGATAAATTAATGTCTGGGTACCCTTGAAAAATTAATTGTCTGGGTACTCTTGAGAAATTAATTTTCTGGGTACCCTTGATAAATGAATTTGCATCTCAGACCTTTATGTAAATTCTGACCAAAAAAGTGAAGATTGTTGTTGTTGTTTTTGCATTGTTCCACCTGCACAGATGACCTCTACTCTCTCCAGACGTTTGGGAGACCGAGTTAGAAATTCTTTGATCCTACAGCCTGTGCTGAAGGAGGCTCCCGTCAGCGTTGCCATAATCAAATGGGGTCGCGCCTTCTACGACACCGTACTGAAGGACCAGGTTAGAATGGAGAGTGTTCTGGCTGTTCCTTTATCCGGAAAGATGAAACCATGCCTCATCGGTGAAAAGGGTTACATCAAGTATGACCTCACTCTTCTCATGAAGAAAGTTCTGAAACCAATTGCAGTAATCAACGCGGCACTGGTAATCGCGCTCTTTCAACTCGTGCATTACGGATGCCTTATATGGAAAGAACCTTAACTTCCGCAGAATGTCTTGCGCCGTACTCTTTTCTAAATGGACCTGCTGAGATAACAGTCTCACAGACTTCTTTGGACTGCTCCCAAGGCCCTTCCCAACGTTCTATAACAGAGACGAGGCTTCCCACTCCTCTCTGTCAAATAAGAAAATTTATCCCTTGTGCCCTTCTTAAAAGCTCCCCAAAATGACTCTGTCCCGGTTTTCGGTGCTTCCCTTTTGCTTTCTGTGTTCACAGAAGCAACAGAAGAACCATTACTGCCGAATAAACCAGTTTCGAATGGTGAAGAAGGGAGCATATCGAGACCTCCTTGGGAGAAGTATGAGTGGAGGACCCCTTTGGGCCTATCCCCTAGCTTCTCCACTCATGAAACTTAATGTTAGCGAGCGGCGCGCCGGCCGTTCCCCATGACCTGCATTCCAGAGACAAGCCTCGAGCCTATGAAGTCCCCGGTCTGGGTCCCCAACACCACCGATGGAGATGGTAAAGAAGGTGGCTCCTCCCGAAACGAAAGCAGACTCCAGTGTACCATCGCTTCAGACTACAGGTTATTTTCCTGGTTCCGTTGCCACGCTAAAGTCCATCCCCGGTCAAGGTCTTCCCAAGGGGACATAGGCACCTGGAGGCTGGCAGAGAGAGGTTAGCTCTCTTTCCAGCGGGGCTCCGCAGACGGCCAGGTCTTCTACCATTTCGACGAAGTAGCAGACTGAGGCTGGCCTGTTTTGCCTTTGAGTACTTTCGGGGTGAACGAGATTTCACACCCCGTCCTTGTCCCCTAAGAAAAAAGAACAGAAGAACTAAAATGACTTAGAGTTCTTCTCCCGCCGCTGAGGCTAGGAATCGACGAGTCTCTTGTCGAATCGACAGCAGACTAAACCAAGGATTGCTCGTCCGTTCCCGGGGTTCCCTCGTCATGGGGGAAGGAGAGTAAAGGCCTTAATAAAAAGCCGAATCGCGTGGTGAGTGGAGTCTCTGTAATGTCAGAGATCCTCAGAGAAAGGCTGCTGGCGTCTTCGTGCCTACTGGCTTCAAGCATTTATTAAGTATTCGCTCTACTGATGGAGCATCCCGTACTAAGGACACGTGATCCATTAACACAAGGCATTAGCAGGGAGTTCTCAATAGGAAACCAACTAAATGTTGCACTTTTCTCGGATGGTACTCTTCTGCTGAATTCAACTGACCATTCTTTGACGTCCATGGTGAGTTCTCTTCTGACACTCGATGACTGGCCTGTTCAGGTAACAACGCACTCTACTATGAACTTTGTAAAAGTATTAGTCTAAATGAAGAGATTCGTTGACTACTCCTTAGGAGAGATAAAACAATAGCTGACCTACCAGGTTGCGCTCAAAGTCGAGCGTGTGATGAGGAAACAGCGAGGTGCCTCGAGACACAGCTCTACACACTTCGTCACATTAGACAGCCACTGGTGACGGTGGTACTAATAAAACTTGTCGGCGTTCAAAGTCGGGGGAATATGAAATCTGAGGGAACTGCTACAAGGCTTTACACAATAATACTGCATCGTGCAAGGCAAGTGTGTAAATTTTGACAAGCTGCAACCTTCTTCATCAAAGCAATGTGACTCGATTCATTTTAGGCGGTGGTCCTGGCCGTCCAGACTGATAATCGAACTTTGTTTATAGAGGCCAAGGATTTGATCTTGTCGCTATATACGTGAGGTGAGACTCCTCCGCCTCGCAGCTTTAGAAAGCACACCTCTTCTACCGTTCCGTTCGGGCCTATGAGCACGGTAGCCACCGGGCCCATTAGAAACCTTTCCGCGGGTATGACCTCTCCCATTGCCACCCAGGTAGAGCTGGCAGCAATTGGGGCTAACGATTTACTCCGGCTACCCCCTCCCCCATACGAGCACTTCGTTAAAAGCAAAATGGCCATGCACATCCACCTAGTCTTTAGACTCACAAGAGATAAATTCCCGGATGATGGTTGTTAGGCCATACCCAGGGCTCCAAAAGTCTCTCCTCCAAAAGAAAGGCAGCTCCCTCACCCTTAGAAATTTGACTGCCTCAAAAAGAAGAGGGCCCCCTGACCCCAAAGCCGCCTCGCTAGCCAAAAGTTTCGAATCTCGAAGAGAAAAAGGATCGTACATCGAACTACTCCTCCAGTAAACCCCAAAAGCAGCCGCGCATCTACGGCCAGTAGCTCCCTCAGATGTCTCCATGAAGGCTACGGCCATTCCTCGATGGTATACACCTTAAGGAGAGTCTACACATCTATTTCTATCTATTTCTGGATAATATTTTCCTTCAACGGAACTTCTTTGGGCTTCGGCCTAATTGTGAAGAACTGCAAAGGCTCGTTTTCTCCTGCTCCCTTTGAGCTGTATGTCTTCAGAAGACTGTTGGACACATTTTTTCACGCATCATCTCGGGATATAAGAGTTTCGCACCCACTGTTAAGGAATAGGGGTCAGGCAGTCCTCACTTCGGCTTTAAATGTTTAATTTCAGGCAGAGACAGTGCAGCCACACATAGATAAGAGATACACTATTCTTTCAATGTATATTCGACCGTCAGCTTTCCTCGATGTGGAGAACTTCCGTCGCAATTTCGGGGACCAATTCCTGGCAGACATGATCAAAGAGCTGGAAATCGATGTCCTCAATTTGGGTTAATTCACTTATCACTTTCTGAGAACCGCTTCATCAACTTGCCTCGATCTATCTCTGTGCTCTCCGTACGAACAGCCTGATTTATGCTGTTATGTGGTCGATGAACTTCATATGAGTGATGACTTTTTTATGCAAATATCCTTGGCCTGGCTGCTGCCACCTAAGAAACCACCTCAGTGATGCTTGGAGCAGGCTCGGTACTCGTATTCAAGGAACTGACTGACTTCACTACACTATCTCAGTCGAAGAGTTTGGGTCCGTTAATAAGGCTACTGAGTTTTTTCTCATGCTCCCTCATCGTCGTGGACCTTAATCTCATTCCTAGAATGTCTGGCCCTTGTAGAAAGTCAATCAAGCTTGAGGCCGAACTCAAGGAGGAGAGATAATGCCTATATGAATGCATGTGCCGCCCAGACGATTTCCACTTAGATGATTTTCATCTAGCGATGGCCAGGTTCCAGTATAATTCGAAGCACATTCACCACTCTTCTTGGAAACTATATATCTCTTCGGTCAACAGAAATACCCTTCATCCACTGGTGAGGAAGCGTGTCAAAAATATTCATGGCAAGTTCTTTCATCACCTTTCCTGTCCTCTTCCAGGAGGAAGGGGCGGCAATCAAAGACCTCAAATGTGTGACAGTGTCCTTCAAAAAGCTTGTTCAGCATGTTCTATCCGGGATGCTGATTCGCCAGCATTTATAGAACATCCTTGGTTTGCTGAATACCACCGAATGGACTTCAATCCTAAAGAAGAGGAACTCTTCATCGACCTGTTTACATTTAGTTAGCTGCCTTCCTACCTCGCTTCTTGGGCGGACACCGACTTTGTCTGGACGACATCTGCATGCTTTTCCTCGACTCCTGGGTGAGCGAGGCATTGTTTTTTCGTTAGTCTTGTTCAACAGGATTTGATGGAAGGTATCGTCCCATATTCCTAGCTAATGGGTAGGTTGTTTGCTCTCATTTGGAAAGCAGGGGATAGATCACTTTACCCCGACTGCTTGGCACATTCTTATCGAATGTCACAGTTTGGGTGATCTAAGCACACGTTACCGGTCCAAGTACAAGGATGTGCAAAGTTGCTACATTTTATCCTTTGTACACGGGACTGTTTAGGCACACCAGATTATAGATTAATGGAGTTTTGGAGAAGGTGGGGTGCCTCTCTAGCCCCAGTTAGAGTGGGCCTCCCTCCGAAACCTGAACATGCCGCGGGTTTTTTCTTTTAAATTGTTCTTAGTTTTAGTGGGATTTTGCTTAGCTTTATTCTGGCTTAGACTTTTCTTTTCTTTTTTCTGTTTTTCCTATCTAACTGCCTGAAATAGGATAAATAAGAACTATAATGATTTTTTTTTATTTCAGTGGCTATGCCTTTTTTGGAAGTTGGCAGAAGTGACTTAAAAATTTGTTTTTTGCTCGTATTTATAAAGGTGCTAAGAATTTTTGTTAATCTTCTGTCGTTACTTCTAACAATGTGTATTGACTATTTATACTCCATAATATTATCTTTAATGCATATATCTAAAATATGCGTCCTCTTGCCGACGACTTTCCCGCAGGCTTGCTACGGGCCAGCTCTTGCCCCATAGCAGTACTTCTCTCCCCGCCAGAAGAGTACTCTAGATTTAAAAAAATAAAAACTGCCTCCTAACGGTAGAATTAGAGCGGGTTCGTCATTATGTAAGGCCCGAAGGTCGCTTACTACTTTTACTCTGCCTGATCTCCTTATTCTGTCTTCCCATAGCGCCTCGCTCTTTCCCTCCTTTGTCTTGTTTTAACCTAGAGACTAAGTCCGCCGCGGGAGTCGCCACGCTTAGAGAAGCTTAGATAATCGGGCTCAAAAGGTGGTCACTAGGGGCGCTTTGATGGTTCTTGCATCACGCGATAAATCTTCCCCAACACGAGCTCCTGGGGAAAGGTGTCCTGTGTACTCTCCATTCAACATTTTAGGTTTCCACCAATACCCTACAATTAAATTTTTAAAATAAAATGTAATCTACCATGGTTTTAGATTCTGCTTCACTGTGGATTCTGAATTTGGCTTACTCTACTTCTTAGCGTGGAAAACTAGTGAAAGGCACAAATGATAAGCTATATCATCCTTAGCAACCCCCTACTCTACCCCTTCATTTGCCTCTGCTGTCGCGCCACCCTCAACGACCAAACAAATCATACCTTCATCCACTTCTATTTTCCCACCCCGCTCTATCCTCTTGCTATGCCTAAATATCCCCCCCCCCTTCCCAAAACCTATGAGCTTTCCTAAACGAACACGTGCCTCTAAACACCCGTTCAATATCCCCCGCCTTTTAAGAGCACAGCCTTGATATCCCCCGCCTTTTAAGAGCACAGCCTTGATATCCCCCTCTCCCATAAATCATTTTCTGGTTTTAAGACCAGCTTCCTTATCGGCCTCCGTCGCTTTAATCCGAGAGCATTTTTGCAGGCGTTTCACAATAAAAATTTATAGTAGTTTAATGTCCAGGGATAATCAAATGGTTCCTTACTTTTAAAGTATGGTTTGGCTAGCTGCACGGCTTACCTTTCACCCTACAGTTAATGGCGTATGCATTTACCGTGACCTAACACTCGCTTACATAAATCCATACCTCTATAACCTCTCCCAAGAAACCCCTATCTCTTTGCCCCGCTTCAAGACCCAACTCACCTCCAAAACTCTAGCCCCAGACTCCTGGCAAAATTTCTACCCTCTTCCGCAAGATCCCCCCCCCCCCTCCAACAAATCCGTTCCTTCAACAGTCGCCCGGTTCGGAGACCGGATTGTGATCTATAGCGACTCACAAAGCGCACTGAGTGCTCTCGGGGCATTGGAATCTCCGCATCCCCTGGTTCGCGATATCCGTGACGCCACGGTTTTGGCGAGCCGGGCAGATGTCGAGATTATCTTCTGCTGGGTTCCTGGACATGTAGGAATTGCGGGGAATGAGCGCGCCGATGAGGGCGCCAAAGAGTCCGCGAGGACTCTGCGACCGGACCAGCGTTTCGCTCTTCCTCACACCGACTACATGGCAGGAATACGGGCAGCTCTTCGGACTGCTTGGCAAAGAAGATGGGAGACGGTCGAAGGGAACTTAAAGTTGCGTGCCATTGCGCCGCGACTGTTCCCATGGACCTATCCCCCAATGCCGCGGCGGCTTCAGGTTGCTTTCTGTCGTCTCCGAATCGGACACACTCGTTTGACGCATCGCTATCTGATGGAGCGCTCGCCTGCGCCCTATTGCAACGACTGCGTCGTCCCCCAGACTGTTCGGCACATTCTTGTCGAATGTCCCAGTCTGGGTGATCTTCGCGCACGACACCTGTCCCGGTACCGGGATGGGCGGGGTCGCTACCGCCTGTCCCTTGTTCTCGGGATGAGTGCGTGTACTTTGACTGGTGGACTTATTGACTTTTTGGGGGAGGCCGACCTTCTCCCTTTTATTTAACGCGATTTAATTGTTGTTGTTGTTTTTGTAATTGTTTTGTTATTGCTTTGTTATTGTTATTGTTATTCCTTTTTATTGTTTTCTGTTTATTTTTTTAAAGTAGCCTAAATTAGGCTGTTTGTTTACGGCAACTTATGCCTTAGTCGGCAGTCGCCAGATAGCCCCTTAATTAAAAAAAAAAAATCCTTCAACAGTCAACTCCCCTGCACGCCAACCTGTGGCTCCCCTTCCCTAGTACATCTCAATATAGTTCCCAGAACCCCTGTTTCCCAATATCCCCGGACCCCCTCTTTCTGTGACCGTAAAATAACTAAAGATTCTGAACTATCTGCGTCCCCCCCCCCCTTCCCTTCCGGTCAGTCTACCCCTGCTCTCGCGTCCAATCGGTGACCTCAATTTTTTATTCTCTTGCTTTCCCTTTTTCCTCTCCGACATTGGTCTCCCACATTGAAGTTTAAAGGCCACTAGCCGGACATTAGACCTCCTCTAACTTCCTACCCCGCAATAGGGAAGTCTGTATAGAGTCTATACAGTCTATACTATAGACTGTTAAATCTAGTAACTGGAATAGTGGCATGCCTTTCCAGCTCCAATGCGCCCGCCAGTCTCAATCTAGATTAAGACCACTTGGTCTTTACTCCATTTAGACATTTGCATTTTATCTATTTGGGGCAAACTTTTCTTACGCGCCTCTTGCAAGCTATTTTCTTGAACAGCCAAAAAATTGCTGGCTAGTCACCGACCAGATTTCGTCCATGGACGAGGTTGGGAGGTTGGAGGTTCAACTCTCCCTTTTGTTTTTGCTTAAGGGGGGGGGGGTATTCTCCCCGCCTTTTTGTCCTACTGTTCCCTCCTTTTTCTTTATCTATCTTTATATGTACCCGCAATTCAGTGTCACACATGTAGCATGAGCAACCTTGCTGCGGCTAACATATGGAGTAGTGTGTGCCGTCCAGTCCCCAACGCCCACAGTTTGCCCTCCTTGCCCCAATGCTTTCAGGAGAATCTTCAGCTATGTTTCCCCGCGCATTCTCACTCCCTCTATCTTCGCCACTCTCTGTACAGATCTCTCCTTATCAAGTTTTTGCGGGATTCGCCCTCGTTGGCACTTGGCTTTAAATTCGAGAGCAAAAATCTAATTTCCTATCACCTAGTTCTCTTTCTGTGTCTATGAACTGATTTAGCTCGGACGAAGCAGCTGGTTTCCTGTTCTATCTTACCCTCCCTCTCTCTGAATTGACTTTAATGATGTGTAAGCAAATGAAAGCTGTTTTAAAAAATCAACATTTTAGTGGAGTAATTGAATTGGTTGCGTTTTGCGCCAGAGATATCATGCCTGGTCGTGGCAAAGTACGAAAAGTTAAGAAGCAACTCTAAGACTTGCTTCAGTCCCAACTACTCTTGGTTCTGCAAAATAGACGAATTTAAAAAAGACGAGGCGAATATACCAAAGAAGAGGAGAGTAACGCTACCTGAAGGGACCTATGGATCCGCCTCCCAAATGAACGTAATGGAGACGATCTTTGGCCTACTTAATATAGCGCTCATCAGGCTTATAGATATGCCCAACTGATACTCTAGAGTATGCAATACAATGGAGGACGTAGAGAAGCTCGTTTTTGAAGAGGCAAAAAGTCCCTACAGAATATTGGGTTTGAGGCATCCGTCCCCCAGGAAATCCTATTCCGTCACACCATTATCCTCAGGAGTCTCGAATCGTTCTTCACGAACAACAGTTGTTAATACATTAAGGCCGAGCTCTCTAACAAGCAAAAACGGGCAAACATCGTGAAAGTTGAAATATTCAGCCACGCACAAAACATCGTAATGATCATCTTCCCAAGTATCGAGATGGCACAGAGGGCTAAGAAGGAAGGACTCCTGGAGTTCTACCTTCGAATATCCCTGGAGCAAATTGAAGCAGAGGAATTCATCCACCTCGAATGCTGCTTCAAATGCTTTGCCGTCGAGAAGCGCCCCGCAAGAGAATGAACAGCGGCCGACGTAACGTGCTCCAACTGCTCCAAGTCTGGACACAGAGGGAAGGAATGTCCGACGGAGAATCCAAAATGTATAAGCTGCGGAGGGGACCACAGGGACTTGGCCATGAGGTGAGGTGGTCATGAGGCTACAATTTAGGCCTTATGACGTCAGACGGTAGCTTTTGATGTGGCCAATCACGGCGTTTTATTTTTGGGGGGGTATCTCTTAATTATTACGATTGGCAGTCAATAAATTTTGCGAATCGGTAGGGTAAAACAGAGGAAGGGGGATGGCTGTTTGTGGGGGTGTTAGGACAGGTTATGACAAGTCAGGACCAGCAGCCGCACGTTCCTGCCTAGTCTATTTAAGAAGCAGTAGCTGGTCGCAAATCGTCAGTCACAAATTTTTCAACAATGGAGAAGGTTGAGCACCGCGCAGTGATCAAATGTTTTGACCAAGGAAGGTAAGAATGCAAAAGAGATCCATGAACTCATGGTTGCAGTGTACACCGACACCGACCCTACCTATGCAACCATTGCTTGCCGGAATAGGAAATTCCGCCATGGTCGTGAGTCCTTTGAAGATGACCCCCGTCCAGGACGCCCGTTAGACGTGACCAACGAGGACAATGTAGCCCGTGTGGAGAGGATAATCCTCGAAAATCGACGGGTGAAGGTCGAAGAAATCGAGCGAGAACTTGGAATTTTACATGGAAGTGTTATCAACATCATCCACGACAATTTGGCCATGACCAAAGGTCTCTGCCCGTTGGGTCCCTAGAAACCTCACCCCCAGAGTTGTACAAGCTGTCCTGCGCGAGTGCGGATTCGAGGAGCTCAACCATCCCCCCCTACATTCCAGATCTGGACCCTAGCGACTATTTTTTATTCCGCCAGCTCAAGGCTACACTGCATTGACGCCGGTTTGGGGACGCCGTCCAGGAGTGGATTAAACAGCATTCGGGAGATTTCTGGTTGTCATGAATTCGAAGCCTCGGGGACAAGTGGCGCAAGTGTATTGAAGTCTAGGGTAGTCATATTGAAAAATAATAAAACACTTTTCCTCATATCTCGTTTCCTTATATCCGAATTGCAAAACTTATCGACCGCCCCTCGTATTTATTAAGTACCTGCACTTCTACTCGATTTTATTAATTAGTATTATAATGAATTTTTCCTATGCTTCGTTATTTCATTTAAAGATAAAATTGTACAGCTTTTCTTAATGTTAATTTAAACTAGTATTTTCACACATTGGTAACTCTTAATTCGACCTTATTTCAAACATTGGCAACTCTGGAGCCAAGCAGTTAAAAGAGCACGATTCTTTGCTATTTGGTTTGTTGGGCTTTAATACGACTGTTGTCAATACCTCGACTTTTGTATAGATCCTGGAGATGTTTTAGCCTTTGCTGTAAAGTGATTATTTATTAGGTAATTGAAGACGATGATAGTGCCGCCGACATTTAGCAATCGCCTAAATGTTAGCCTTTCGAATTAGAAATATTACGAGTTTTTTTAAAAAGTTGTGGAAGGGGGGGGAGGCAAAGCCTCCATTTCGAAAGTAACTAAAAAAAAATTAGTATTTGGTGGAAATAGCCTAAAGTAGGCGGCGCTATCGTCTTTATTATTTCGATAAACGTGCAGAGCCGATCGCATTAATTGTAGCCCACAAATAGCGCCCCCTAGCCTGCGCCCATAAACTCAAGTATTACCAAACTAACTAAATAACGATATTAAAATAATCCAAATAAGTTAAATTTACAAAGCGATTAATAATAAAATAACTAGAAGTGATTAAAATAAAATATACTAAAGAGCGAAGTTAAAGTGATTTATGATAAAATAACTAAAGTAAAATAGATAAAAGTGATCAATATAAGAGAGACTAGTTAACCAAATTTAAGTGATCATAATAATGCGAACAAAAAGTCTTAAGTAAAGTAAAGAAAATAAATAAAATCATATAGTGATTTTTAAATAGAAATTGTATTATATAAAACCAAAATGAAATTTTTTCCAACTCTTAAACATAACAAATATGTAAATAAATAACTGTAAATTGTAAATACTCTATGGCTAAAATAAAAAAAAATAAGATTGTATAAAATTAAGAATTTGATCTCCACTGTCCCCTGTAGCTTTTTTCATACTCCTACTTGTAATTTTATATTTTCTATGTTTCCCCACTATTAACTATATATTATTATATGTACCTATGTAATACTTATGGTAATACTTTAGATTCGAGGCGCACGGTAGATGGCGCTGTTAGTCGGCTACAATTTTGGGCTACAGCATATCTCTTATGACGTCAGACGGTAGGGTCAGATGTGACAATCACTGCGTTATATTTTTTTGTTGTTTTGGGGATTTGTAACTTTTACTCTATTATTTACTAAATATCTGCGCTCTGCTCGTTTATAGTTTTTTTCTAAGTTAGGTAAGGTTTATTGATGTTTTTTATTGTTTTTTGTTTTGTTTTCGTATTTTTTGTTTACTGCGAACGATAACAGCTTCTTACTGGCAACATCGTAGCTTATAAATAGGACCCGTTTTGCAAATGTTTTTCTTTCGTTATTGTGTTTTCGTGTTCTCCATGTGCTTCTTTGTTATTCGAATTTACTTTGTATGATCGCAAAAAACTTTTAGATTATTTAGAGGCGCATCAACTAATCAAGAAACCTATAAAAGTAAGAATTGTTTGTTATTAGGTTAGGTTTTTCTGCCAGTAAAAAGCTGTTGGGGAGAAAAAAAAAACAGTAAATTCAAGGAGACTGCTCGTGTGGGAGATATCACTGCAGGGTGACTACCCTGCGATGATCGAGAGTTTTAATCAATTGGGGGGGGTGCAGCCCCCCCAGTATATACTCATATACAAAAAAAATATTATGCCGATATTGTTCACAGATGACGCGACCGTTTGACGTCATAAAAAAAAATATTACGCCGATATTTTTCACAGCTGACGCTACCGTTTGACGTCATAAGAGATATGCTGTAGCCCAAAATTGTAGCCGACTAACAGCGCCATCTACCGTGCTCCCCGAATTTGAAGTGTTACCATACTTATTTGTTTATTCTCTCTTAATAAATCGTGACATTTGATTTTAGAACACAGTCATCTTTGAACTCTCGTTGACTCTATTTAAATTCTATCGCGCGCGTAGTCAATTTCAGTAAAGGCGGTAAAGGCAAGGGCAAACTTTTCGCAAACGTGAACATTTTGGGGATAAATCTGTAGAAGCTATTAAGTAAAACTGTAGGAGAAGTACGAACATACATTCAACTCAGAAGTGAAGTAGTGAGATAAAAGTTACTAAAATTAACAACCATCAATCAGCAGAATACAGTGGAAGGACAAAAATAAGGTAGAGTGAAGGTTCTGATTTCTCTTATTTCTACTACACCCTGCACACTCTAACGATACACAATTAAGGTGGGCAGGGTGGATAGGGAGAGATGTAAGAGACTACCCTTACGGGTAGTCAGGGTCGAACGAAACCAGCAAGGGAAAGGGTGACGGGAGTTATCAACATGAAATTGAATGTTGCCCTAATTAGACTCATGGATTCCTACTCCGGGGGTGTGGCAATGTGCCACCAGGATGAAGGTAGGGAAAAGCTAACAAGAGTGGAAGCGAGGAACGTGTTGAGAGGGATCGACCTGGAGCCTGTGATTCCCCCTGAGATCATGGCTCATAGAGCTGTAATTTGCAGACATATAGACCATCAGGTAGGGGGAAACTCAGCCGAGGCTATTAAAAAAGTAGTGGAGGCAAAACCCTGGGTAAAGGTGACGGAGATGGTTGAGCTAAGTAGATTCAATAATCTGGTCAAGATCACATTCACGAATGTCGAGGCCGCTAGGAAGACCAGACAACAAGGAATCCTAGAATTCAATTTAAGACTCACTCCCTCGCATATTGGCGCAAAAGAGTATGTACACACAAATATGTGAAAATTGCTTTGCAATTAAGGATCACAGCACTAGTGACTGTTTGAGGGGAAAAAAAGAGTTCAGAGTGCAACTAAGTGGCTCGTGGGTTTAAAGAGTACAAAAGCGAGGAAAAGAAGTGCCTGAATTGTCAAAGCCTATACAGTGCTATGGGCTGTGAGTTGCCCTGCTAAAAGGCAACATATAAAAAATAAGAAATAACGGGTAATACGAGAAATAAAGAGGAAGGATAACTTGACTTACAAAAGAGGAGCGAAAGTGGCCCCTCAAGTAGTTATAGGCCCAAAGCAGTACCAGCACCGGCGGAGAATCGCTTGCCATATCTCATGGTCGAAAACCAGAGAATGGAGATCATGGCAATGATAATGTAAGCCCATATGGCAAATATTGCAAACCTAAGGTGCTTCTCAAGGGAACTTAACACCCTACAGGAGAAGAACGATATGAAGAGGGAGTTGTGGTTCCCGGATAACCCCCCTTCGAGAGACATCCTGAAAATTAAAATAGTCGAGAAGGGAGAGGTTGTGGATGGGGCTGAGAAAGGAAGTGGGAGGTACAGCTGTAGAAGTTAATAAGAAGAACGGGAAAAAAGAACAAGAAGAAGCAGGTTAGGAGGAAAGACTCTAACTCATAGGCCTCCACTTCGGAATCAGAGAGTGAAGATAGTTTAGAGGAACAGGTCATAATCCCCTTATGTTATGAAGAATGGTAAAGACAAGAAGATAGGGAATTAAAAAAATTGGTTGCAACAAGGTGAGAGGATTTTTTTAATTAAGCATTTCATGCCCTCTTTCACCCAAATTTGGGTCTAACCATTCAGCGTTCGTTTACAAAGTTTAAATTCTTCGGTATAACTTTATTTCTTTTGGGGTAGGATAGGAGGGTATCATTTTTGGGGGGGATCATTTTCTACAATTGATTCTAGGGTTGGATTGTTCTCGAAGTTTTTAGCTATCTTTTCTCAATGTTTTCTATATCTTACTAGTATGTGGAGGATGAAGATTTGGGTGTTACGTGTAGCGCATTGTGATGGTGGGGAATTGGAGAACCGGTGGCTGTTGGTCAGCCTGGTGTGTCCTAGCCTCAGGCGGGCTAAGACAACTTCACCCTATGCGGCACTCGTTTTGACATTTTTTTTTATGTAGGGAGTAGTTGGTTTGTTGTGGCTGTTTTTGCTGCTCCATCAGCATTTCCGTTGCCTTTGATCCCCACATGTGAGGGGCGCCAGCATAAGGTTGTGTCGCTGGAAAGAGAAGTTAATTTATCTCAAATTTTGATGACGAGGGAATGTGTCTGATTGCAGTATTTTAGCCTCTTTAATGCACTATTGGAGTCGGATAATATTGAAATTGTGTTGCCAGTTGATTCAGATTTTAAAGCTAATGAAATTGCTGTCAGTTCCGCTGATAGAACTGACGCGCATTCTGGTAGGCGTGCCATTCTTGTCTGGTGAGGCAGGATTGCCGAGCATACCACACCGCTGTTTGTTTTGTATCCGTCTGTAAAGATTGTCTGGATGAACTCATGGATTTCCTGGTTGCAATAGAAAAGAGTGTATAGTACTGTGTGTTGTGTTGTTGTTTTCGAAGACGGCAAGGGTATTTGCCAGATTGTTGTGGGTGGAGAGTGTCATCCATGAAGGAGTAGTCGAGGGTTTTTCGTTGATGTTCGGTTCAGGGAATTTCAAGCTATGTAGAAGGTTTTTGACTCTTTGGGTGTATGTTATGTATCTGCGGTTTGTCGGAGTATATGTTCGTGTTGTATTTTTTGTATAATTCGGTTGCTTAGTGGTGTTTCGGTAGGCTCGTGCTCAGTATTTTAATTTTGTTAGTGATTTTTGGTCGCAGACTGGTGTTATATCGGTTTCTTCCCAGAGATCATGGTGGCTATTCGAAAGGCTTTGTGATTTAGTGAGGATCTAGGCTCTTGAGGGTATAATTGGTTGCTGCATATAGGTGGCTTTCGTATTATAATTTGGAGAGTAAGAAGGTGTTATGTAGGTAGAGAAGAGATTTCCTATCCGCTTCTTAATGAAGATGCGACAGCTTTTTTAAAAGGGTTATGATGGGTATGCAGCTTTTCTGGAGATCAATGAAGTGTTTTCGCCATGAGATCTTTTTAAAGATGAGGCCTAGAAATCTGGCATCTGTTCCTAGGGATAATTTGTCGTCCGTCTATGTACAAGGTTGGATTGTGGATGTTTCTTCTTCTGCTGAAGGTGGTTGTTTTTATTTGTCGAAATTGTGAAGCCCTGTTTATTTGTATATTGATGTATTGTATTTATACCTTTCTGTAAGTGTTTGCCGACTTGTGGAAGATGATTTCATGAGAACCAGATGGAAAAATTGTCTACGTATAGAGAGCACTTGTTTGGAGGTGTGATCTTTGGTGGTAGTTCATTAATGGCGATTAAGATCAAAGTGGTGCTCAGAATGCTTCCTTGCAGAACCTCCTGCTGCTGGATTTTTGTGTAGGGACAGCTTTCCTGGAAGTCTACATTTAAATATCTGTTCATCAGAAATTTTTCAATAAAGTAGGCGAGAGGGCCTCGGATACCCATGTCATGAATTTGGTTGAAGATGTGACTTTTCCATACTCTATCATAGGCTTTACTGAGATCAAAGGATACTGCCACTAGGATTTCTCATTCTACAAAGGTGCGGCTTATGTCGTGATCCAGCAAAGTTTAAGATTCTAGGGTATATCTATTATTCCTTTAATCATATTGGTTGGGGGATAGGAGATTGTTGACTTCTAAGTACCACTTCAATCTTGTGTTGACCATTCTTTCAAGGAGTTTGGAGAGACATACTCTTAAGGCTATTGGTCAGTAGTTTGTTGGATGCGTAGGATCCTTACCTGGTTTAAGGAATGGTATTAGGGTGGCATAGCGCCATTGCTCTGGAAAGGTACCGTTTGACAAATCTTATGGTAGGCATCTAAGAGATACTCAAGGACATTGGTATGTAGTTTTCGGATAATTAGGTAAGATATTTGGTCATGTCCTGGGGACAGTATTCGGATAGTTTGAGAGCGAAGCTTCAAAGTCGGATAGAGAAAATGGGGTATTATACTTAAGAATTTGTTGTGTTGAGAAATTGTTCAAGGATATCGCCTCTATTTCTGTTTTCCATCTTAGGAAAAGATGTTTTTGGGATCCTTTCAATACGTCTCTTAATTAGTTTTCTATTGTATTGACCATTTCCTGCGGTCTGATGACAAGGTTGTTATTTATCTTAAGAATTGTGGATGCAATGCCCTTTATATTGTGGGTGTTGTGGCTGTGGCCGCGTAAGGGGCACGGCGAATTTCTATCCTGGCTGTCGTGCTGACGAGACTCAGCACCCCGTCCAGCTTAGCCTCTTTTCCTTCTTTCTGACACCTTGTCTTCTTACACTACTTCCTCACTTTCCCTACAACCTCACAATTTCTCTGGCCGTCCTCTAATTTTGAAGGGTAGATACCGACCAGCTTCATCTCATCCAACCATCTCAGATCGGGGTTGAGGGGGGAGCTCCGGTTTGGAGGGGTGTGTTTTTAAAAAACTTCCTCACCCCCACCCTCACCTTTCTCACCTACCCTTTCTCTTTCCTTTCAGAGTCTGTCAATTTACGTCCAGCCCAAGGTGGAACCACCATGTGAAGGGTTGCCTGGTCACTAGGCGGGATGAGTGGTCTTGAATGACGGCAGCTGGCTTTGCCGGCCCCGTATTCAACCCTTCGCAGAGCGGGCTACTGCGTGTGGTGATTATCGTTTGCGTCCATTGATACTAACAGGGTCACGATGCCCAATAATGATATTTTTACATTTAAATACTCCTCCTTTACCTTCTCCTCTACCATCGTCGGAGACGCTCTCGGGTAGCTCCACAACAGAAAAGGAGGGTCCCTCCCTGTGCGGTCTCAGGGACCCCTCCAAACTTCTCTGACCGGAGAGGAGGTTTACTCCTCTCCTAAGCCTACGGGTGCAGGGGACTGCCCCCTAGTTCCTTCTCTGGAGGCACCCTTTGGCGAGTCCCTGTTTCCAGAGGCACTCCTCTCTTACTTTCACAGGGAACTACCAAGAGAGCAGGCAGGCGGCCAATAATTGACTGCTCCCGGAGGAGCGGCTCGATAGGGCCAACCACCATAGGGGAGCAAGGGATAACGGGGCACGTAAGCCCACGTTTCCCTAATGTCTTGCTTGCATGCGTGACGAGTTTACAGGGGGTTAGTGTACTTGCCCTTCCCCCTTCTCTTCCCCGACGGATGCCAGTTCACCGGCATTAGACAATGAAAAACAACCTCGAATGGGATCCGTGATGTCTTGGGGGAGTTGGCCACATGGAGGTCTCCCTTAGATGGACATGGTCCCCGAGGTGATCCAGCCCCAGACAGTAGGATCTTCCATGGGTTCCAACCTGGGCTCGGTGCCAAGCACAGAACCCGAGTCCGCCTATGTGCAAGCTTCTCCTCAGACGGCTCGAGCCCTCAAGGATTCAAAAGGAAGGGAGGGACCTCATTCCCCGGCTGGCGTCCCTTTGACAGACAAGACCTTGTCCATTTCAGAGAAGGATATTGCTTAAGCCGTTCCATCCGGCCTAAGCGCTCCTTCCGCCAAGGAGAGAAGTGGGTTCATTACCCACCCTCTTCTGCTAAAATGAAAAGAAGTAAGGAAAAGACTATAAAGACTCCGGGCTCCTCTCCCTCCGCGGGAGCTCCGGAGACGGACGGGTTCGCTGCCGTTAAAGTAAACGACCAAGCCGAGATTGGCACGTTCGGCCCCAGGGTTCCCCGGGTGGGGTGTTCCTGAGAAAGATCAAAGTCATAATTGCACAGAGAAGAGCCTCGATTAGGTCGGGGCCCCTCATTCAGAAACTAGCTTGATTCAAACGCTTCTTGGTTATTCGCTCCACCGATGGCAGAATTTTGTCTAAGAGCAAAATGTTGCATAAAAGAAGAGCACTAGCTAGCCTGATTGGTAGAGAGCGGAAGGTAAGCATTCTGGCGAATGCGCCGAATCCCTCCGAGGAGGCCATGATTAGTGTTCTTGGAACAATTGATGACACGTCTGTGAGTGTGACGCCGCACTCTACCATGAACGTCATGAAAGGAGAAGTTTGTGCGATGGAACTAGTGGACTACTCTATAGATGATATCACATTAGAGCTAGCTGAACAAGGAACGATCAAGGTCTAACGTGACAGGCTCACTGAGTCGTTTCGTGCCGGTTGGTACCGCTATCACGTGAAGACATTCGTGCAACTGCCGGGGAGGTGCTACTACTGCCACCGCTTTGGCCACATGAATCGCTCCTGAAGACGTGCAAATTCGGGGTTACTCGAAGTCTGTGTATTTGCTCCAAGGCCGCACATGATGAGTCCAAATCGTGTGTGGCCAAGTGTCTCAATTGCGGAGAGCCGCATCCCGCTTTTTTGAAGCAATGTGGTGCGTATCTCCTTGAAAAGGAAATCCTGACCGTTCAAGCTCAGGATCTTCTCTCATTTCACTTGGTCCTGGCGTGCCCATTGCTGCCTGTTAATAAAGACACCCTCTGCTCCTAGTCCCTCCAGGCCTACGAACATGGACATTTCTCCGCACATTTGGAGCACTTCTGCGGGTTCGACCCACATAGGGCGCTCTGCTGGTACAGCAGGCGGCACAAAGGGTTCACATCCAATCCCAGCTAAAACCAGGGCTCCCCGCCCCTTCCGCCAGTGTGAAACGTCCGCGCGCTTCCACCGAGTCGTTAGACTCACAGGAGGCAAAACCCCTAAAGTTGGTCGTGAGGCCGTCTTCCTGGTTTCCTAAATCTGCTCTCCGAAAGGAGAAGATCGCCAAAGGAGCTTTGACTCCTACACCCACACCCAGTGCTAAGCTGGGTGACTCGAAGACGGTGGATCATCCAAAGAAGGGACCTCCATCTCTGACACCGCCCCGTCTGCCTAAGGTTTCGAGGGGGAGGGAAGAAAAGATTGGCATGACGAGCCAAACCTTCCCTGATAAGTGCTCGAAGTCGACAGCGATTTCAGCGCATCGTCCGGCCAACAGCGACGGGAGTTTTGCCTCTAGAAAGCGTACAGCCATTCCCTCCCGTGAGGGGGCCCCCTTCGAAGAGTTCCCTCACATCACCTCCGTGCAAGTCCTGGAGGGCATATTCCTTCAATGAGATTGCTGCGGAGTCCAGGCCAACTGGTAGGAACTGCGGAGGCTCGTCTCCTCCCGTTTTTCTTTAGCTCTCCTTTTGCAGGAGTCCATGCTGAGCGCGTGCCATCTGCTCACTCTCCCGGGGTATAAGGGTTTTGCGAGTTCACAGCCACAGGAAGGGGGCCGAGAGAGAGGATGCTCCATTTAAACCCGGCAGGATGTCTCCGCCCTTCTCTTTGCTTTGAATACCGCTTTTTAGGCAGTAACTGTGCAGCTGCACCTGGATAGGAGGTATACTGTTATTTCTTTGTACATTCCACCGTCAGCCAACCTCGACTCAGGAGATTTCCACCTCGTCGTGGCACAGTTGCCGAGGCCCTTTCTCTTGCTCGGTGATCTGAATGCTAGACAACCCCCTCTGGGGAGACCACGCGATCAATCCCAGGGGTCAGGACTTTGCCGACCTGATCGACGAACTGGAGATAGGTATACTAAATGTGGATGAGTTTACGCATCACTGCCCGAGAACCGCTTCATTTTCCTATCTTGATATATGTATCTTTTGCTCTCCGGATACACAGCCTAATTTTGGGTGGGGGGGGTAGTCGATGACCTCCATGGTAGGGATCACTTTCCAATTCAAATATAATTTTCTGGGCCGCTGTCTGATAGCCCACTCCGGTGTAGCTTGGCGGGGTGTGCTGGTCCCCATATCTGGAAATTACTGATTTCTCTGTCACAGGCGAGGAGTTTAAGTCGGTTGATGAGGCCGTTAAATTATTATTCGGCAACTTTATCGCCGTAGGCCTGATTACTATTCCTGGAACGTCTGGCCCTTTTGCACTCCGACCGCCCCCGTGGTGGTCAGCCGAGTGTGAGGCCGCCCTCATACAGAAGCGTTATGCCTACATGCGCTATAAGCGGCGAACGAACGATGTCACTGTGGATGGATTTCGTCGAGCTAGGGCTAGGTTGAGGTAATGTTCGAAGCATGACCGTGGCTGTTCCTGTCGGGCACAGAGGTTTTCGCTCAACGGAAGGATCCCTCTAGCAGAGGTGTGGAAACGAGTCAATAGGATTTGGGGCACGGCTCGCAGGACGCTCCTCCCGTTCTCCAGGAGAATGGGATCGCAATCTAGGACTCTGCATCCGTGCCGGAATCCTTCGCGACCGCTTTCTCCGCATTTTCTAGACGGAATGCTGCTCCGCCAGCATACAATGCGCGTCGTGATGTCGCGGAAGGCCACCGACTGGACTTTACCTCCAGAGGCAGAGAATCCTTCAATGACAGCTTTACTCTCGGTGAGTTGCGGTCCGTTCTTGCTTCGTGCGCGGACACCGCTCCTGGTTCGGACGATGTTTTCTAAGCCATGCTTCAACACCTTGGTGAGCGAGGCATAGCCTCATAGCCTTTCTGTTAGATTTGTTCAACAGGATCTGGGTCTAGGGTATCCTCCCAGATTCCTGGCGAATCGCTACTCTACTCGCTTTTGACAAACTGGGGAGAGATCACTCTACCCCGGCCGGTTTCCGCCCAATCTCTTTAACCTCCTACGTGTGCAAGTTGATGGAAAAATTGGTAAATGTTAGAATAGCCTTTTACCTGGACAGCGGTGGCCATCTGTCTTCAGCACAGTGCGGCCTCCGCAAGTTCCACCCTACGTTGGATGCTCTGCTCCGACTGTAAAATGCCGTCTGCGAGGCCTTCCTTCGTAGCCAGCACTACGCCACGGTGTTTATCGATCTGGAGAGGCCTATGATACCGCATGGCGACACAGGTATCATAAAGACTCTCCACACGATGGGGTAGAGGGGACGCCTCCCAATCTTTATATCTAAATTTTTACGAGATCGTCGATTCCGCGTACGGCCGAGTTGGTTGCAATGCACCGCTCTGTACGGGAGATAACGCAACGTGCCCGGTTCGGAGACCAGATTGTGATTCATAGCGACTCACAACGCGCCCTGAGTGCTCTCGGGGCATTGGAATCTATGCATTCCTTGGTTCGCGATGTCCGTGATACCACTGTTTTGGTGAGCCGGGCGGATGTCGATATTATCTTCTGCTGGGTTCCTGGAAATGTAAGAATTTCGGAGAATGAGGGCGCCAAAGAGTCCGCGAGGACTGGGCTACCAGACCAGTGTTTTGCTCTTCCTCACACCGATTACATGGCAGGAATACGGGCAGCTCTGCGTGCTGCTTGGTAAAAAAGATGGGAGACAGTCGAGGGAAACTTAAAGTTGCGTGCCATTGCGCCGCTACTGTTCCCATGGACCTTTCCCCTAATGCCGCGGCGGCTTCAGGTTGCTTTTTGTCGTCTCTGAATTAGTTACACTCATGGGAATGTCTCAGTTTGGGCAATCTTCACGCACATTACCTGTCCCGAGACCGGGACGAGCGAGGTCGCTACCGATTGTCTTTTGTATTCGGGATGGGTTCGTGCACACTGACTTGTGGACTTTACGACTTTTTGGAGGAGGCTGGCCTCCTCCCCTTTATTTGACTGTTGTTGTTTGTTTTTTTGCAGGTTACATGTTACTGCACCAGGAAGAGGCGAGCCTACCCCCGACACCGGAGCGCGCCTCCTTCTTGCATTTTTGCTTTGTTTTGTTCATATTTTTTGTAGCCCTTCTCCTTTTTAGCGTTGTCATATGTTATTTACATATTGTTATTTGTTTTTGTTTTTGTTTTTTAATATATCCTAGTAGTAGGCTGTGTCGTGTACGGCGACTTATACCCAAGCAGGCAGTGACCAGATGGGCTCACCCAAAAAAAGAAATCTACGCACTATTCCCCTGTTTGAAGTCAGCGAGGCTCGGCCAAGCGCTGCGTCTGTCTTCACGGCCGAGCTAGTCGAAATACAACGCCCGGTACGGGCGATAATACGTCGTGACCGGTTGTGAGACCGGATTTTAAGGAATAAAATCGAGTAGAAGAACGGACTCATCATACCGCGTGCAAATCCCGCATCTTACCTTTCACTCGACTATTTTAGAACATCCCTCAACATAACCTTTCTTGGAAACCTCTCTAAAAGACCACATTTCGTGGCAGAATTCTTGAGTGCTGCTGAGTTTGACTAAAGTGAATCTGAGGGTAGCAAAGTAAATAGGTAAATTAATATACCTGATATTCCTATAATTCTGGCATGAAAACTGTTATGGTGCTGTCTCTGATGAAGCTTATGTAACTACTCTTTGCGCCGTTTCTAACTATATAAAAAAGGCTTTTTCAATTATATAGTTCCTTCTTCTTTTTCTATAATGTCCCTGAGACCAATAATCTTGCATTATATCCTATTGTTTTTTTTTTAGTTCGTGGATCTTCATGCCTTGTTAGTGTATCCGAATATTATACATATATGGGCAAAGCCTTCAACCATTAGCAGCCCGTTATGAGAACCCTCTGATTCTTAAACCCAATTAACCAGCTTACCTGTCTGTTAGCGTGTGCAAGGGCTCATTCACCTCCGGGGAATGAGGGCCGTGTGTTGCATTGTATCTTCATTGAATAATAGACTAGAACAGAAGTTTTCAAACTACGGGGTCCCTGCCCTTTAGTGTATCTAAAAACAAATTAAAAGGGTCGTAACCAACAGAAAAAAAGTGCACAAAAATAAGCAAACCAGAGCGAAAAACTCATTATTCATTGTTGCAAAATGTTAAGCCTCGGGAGGTCGGCAGCAGAGGCCAAAACAGCATTCCAAAAGACACGTTGCTTTGTGCTTTATGAAATAAAGAGGCAGTATTTAGGCACATACACACTGCATACTGCGCTTACGTATAATGAAGACCAGGATTATTGTGTGTTACCTTATAATTGTACTTAATTAATAAATGATACGAACACTGATTGAGCAATAAACTGTACATGTGCCGTGTCAATTAATGAAGTTTATAATTGTTTAAAACTATCAGATCTGTTAAATTACAAATAGGTAAAGGTAATTAAACAATAGTTCTGATTTTTTTAAGTATCGTTCGTAGAAAATTATTAATAATTTACTATATTTTAACTGCTACACTTTTCATTGAATTAAAAATTACATTTTAAAATATAATTTTCGTTTACCAGAAGCAGCATAATCTTTTAGGCGCCCATCTAGCGACTACCACCAAGGGAATAAGTCGCAATTAAAAAAGCCCATTAGAAGGCTACATTAAAGACCAAACACCAGAAAAAAACAAAAAGAACACTAGAAACAGTATCAACAGACAAACAGAAATTAAACAAAAACAACATTTTCAAAGGAAGAAGAAGCAAGAGGTACGCTCCTGGCGGCGCCGGTTGGGGACCCCCCCCCCCTCCCCCAACGCCGGAGCATGCGTCTAAAAAAAAGAGAGTTAAAGAAAATGAAGGAGGTCAACCACTTCTAATAAGTCCAAGAGTACACAAGTCTGTGTGTAAGAATGCGAACACGAAGATCACCGAAACATTCAAATAAAGTACCGAACAGTCTGGGGAACAAGGACAACGCAGTCTTCGCAGTAAGGTGCAGGGTAGCGCTCCATCAATTAGTGGTGCGTCCCTCGAGTACGTCCAATTCAAGATGACATACAGCGATAGGCATCTGTCGATGCAATGGGAGATAGGTCCACGTGAGCAGAAGTTGCGCGATAGAACGTAACTTTAAGTTCCAATCGGCCGTCCCACATTTCTTTTACCAATCATTCCGGGGAAGCTGACTTGATTATTTCCATGTAGTCAGTGTGAGGAAGAGCAAAATGCTGGTTTGAGTGCCCATTCTTCGCGGACTCTCTGGCGCCTTCATTTCTTGCAATCCCTCTATGTCCAGGAGCCCAACAAAAGATAATCTCGACATCTGACCAGCTCTTGGCAACCTTGCCATCGCGGATACTACGAATCAGGTTGTGCGGAGATTCCAATGCCCGAAAGCAGTTAGGGCGCTTCGTAAGTCGCTATAGATCACGATCCGGTCTCCGAGCCCTGCACGACGCATTATCATCACCTGCATTGAGCGGTGCATTGCAGAGACGCAGTTCTTGATAGAACTCCCATTTACTTCAAAAAGAGGGAATACGGCGTGGCGGTCTTAGGGTATGACTGGCGTTTTTCGACGCCATAGGCACGATCAAGATCAATGAGCCCCGGATGCGAATAGAGCCGGTGGCAATCGTATTAAACACCAAGCACGCGCGTAAAAGCGCATAGAGCACTGTAACGGAGCAGAGCAAGTCATCTCCACAGTCCTGAGAATCAGGGTCTCTATAGCGGACGTTTGGGAAGCTCCGATGGCCAGATGGAGATCGATGTGGTTGATCGTCAAGTCTAAATTCTGCAACTCACACTGGGTTGCAGATGCGTAAAACTTCCATCCGTAGTCGAGCTTTAAGATAACAATAAAGCGGTAGTATCCCAAGCGTCGGGGAACGAGAAATATCCATGGCGCGGGTGCAAAAGACCCTAACTAAGGTCGCAAATATGAGCACATGAGACGTCAGTCGTAAACAAGACCAAGGAAACGGTTCGAATGCACCACTTCCAGGCGGAGCCCCATTTAAAAACAAGTCCGGGTCAGGGTGGAGCCGTGGATGGCGACAAAGGTGCACTACCTTAGCTTTGACCAGAGAAAACCGAAACCTGTGCGTTTCGGCACATCGATATATGTGGTTCACTGCTTGTTGGAGTCGATACTCCAGAGTTGGCATCTTGGCCGCACCAAAGGAGATCGAAAGGCCGTCCACGTAAAGCGTAGCGAGAACTTTTTCCGGCAGCACCGAGGTGATACCGTTGATGCTTAGAGCCACGAGTGTGACACTGAGGACACTTCCTTGTGTGACGCTCTATTCCTGCCATATTGGGAAGGGAGAGGGATCTCCCACTCCTTCCACTCCACCCGTATGCGGAATCAAAGTTCTCGTTCTAATCGTGTGGGTTGTCTCCATTATACTGTATCGCCTCACAGATATCATTTTTTATTCGGAGCAGAGTGGACCGGAACGTACAGGAGACAGATGGCCTCCGCAGTGCAGGAAAAAAAAGCTAATCTAACATTTACCAATTTCTCCATCAACTTGCACACGCAGGAGATTAGAGATATTGAGCTTAAACTGGCCAGGATAGAGTGATCTTCTCGGTTTGCAAAAATAGAGCACAGTAGACAGACATTCGACAAGAGTCTGGGAGAATGGATACCTTATATCCAGATCCTGTTAAACAAATCAACAAAAAGGATGTCTCGCTCGCCTAAGTGTCAAAGCATGGCATACGGAATATCATCCCTACCAGGCGCAGTGTCGATACACTTAAATTTGCCATTGAAGAATTTTCCGACTCTGGAAGTGAAGTCCACTTGTCAGCCATCAGCCACATCACGATGTGCTTTGAATCCTGGCGAAGCAGTATCCTTGTTAGAGGATGTGGAGAAGGCGGTCACGAAAGATTCCGCCGCAGACGCAGGCTAAGAGATTGCGGTCCCATTCTCCCGGAGGGCGAGAGGGGGACTAGTCCTCCCGTTAAGTGAAGACACGTATGCCCGCTAAGAAGAGAGGCGAGCGTGCTTCGAAACAACATACAGAAACCTAGCGCTAGCTCAACGAAATTCCCCGACGGTAAAATTGTTTGGGCGGCACTAATAGCACATGTACCCGGTATTGCAAAAGTCATGTTACACTCGTTTCGACGCTATCAACAAAGAAGACAATGATAGTTTTAAAGTAGTTAGACACGTTTTTATTGTTTTAACATATAAATATTCGTTTAAATTGTTATATTAACAAATGTAGCCACCCTCGGCGGCGAGGACGCGCTCCAGGCGAGACCTGAAGGCCGGGCACACGCTGGGGACCAAGTTCTTCAGCATGTTGGTGCTCCACACATGGTTGACGGAGGACTTTAGCTCATCTACGATGCTGTGATGGACCTTGGAGGCCTTTCCCTCGACATGCGCCCACAAGGTGTAGCCGAATGGATTGAAGGCGGGCGACTTCGGCGGCCAAAGTGCCTTTGACTAGAATTTCATGTTTGACCCTAACTACTCTTGCACGGTCCTGGCCGTGTGGGCCGGGGCACTGTCCTGCTGAAAAGCGTAGTCCGCCGCCTTCGTAATCTTTCTCACCTAGGGCAGGATTTCGTGGCAAAGATGTCCTCGTAATTGGCTATGGTGAGCTTGTAACCGGCCGCAAACCACATCGGTGGCATCTTCTCGCCATTCGAAGCCACGACGCCGAACGTGATCACGAAAGCCTGGTGCATTGTCGTGGCCACGTAGCGGGACTTGGCGACGTCCTGGCCGAAGCTTAACAAGCGTCGTTCTGCTTGTTGATTACCGGATCGACCGGGAAGGTTTTTCATTAGAAAGAAATCAGAATTCGATTGTCATGACTCTTCAAGTCGTTGAGAAGGCGACAACAGCGCTCCCAACGTTGTTCTCGCATACGATCGGTGATCAGAGGCCTTTCCACACACCTCAAGCTCTTGCTGCCCTCCTCCTTGATCGCCCTGGACACCGTGGCCACCGTGATGTTCTTCTTCGCGAGCGTAGTTATTTTGAGCTTTATAGCACAATCGAAGGCCTTTCTCACAGCCAAAGCGGCCTAAGACTAGACAGATAAATCCGTCATTTTCTGAAAGTCAGACCACCGTACAAGCAGAGGTGATTTCTCAAGCGGCAGCGGCCAAGAAAATCATTTGGTGGGGAAAGTGGTCCCTACCAAAACCAGGCTGTGCATCCTGGAAGCACAGGAGCAGATCAAGACAGGAAAATGAAGGGGTTATCGGGATATTTTTCTAACGCTTTTCACCCTCTTTCACAAATTATCGTGTATAAAGAAGGAAGGTCAATATTACTTAAGATTTGTTTGTATATTTCTTTTCTTTTTACGAATTTTATTAGTGTTCTGAGTTTTGGGGGCTTGTCAACGAAAATATTTCTGGGTTTTGGGCTGTTCGCCAACTGTTTATTTCCTTGAGGGCTGTATTTACTGCAGGTTGTTAAGATATGGTGAAGGGATAGCTGGAAGTGTTAGTGTCGAACTTGTAACTATGGGTAAGTTTAGTATGTCATAGGCACAGGCGCGCTAGGACAACTTTCTCTCATCGGGATTTCTTTGATGAGGTATTCCACTTTTTTACTTCGTTCTTAATTTGTTGCAGATGTTTATGACCATGACTTGCCATTCTTTATGCCATTTTTCTCGGGTCTGTTTTTATGTAGAAGATGTATTAGTCCTTATAATATGTCGGTTTCCTAGGCAGAGAGTTCTCTGTGACTGCATTTTTAGCCGCTTTGTCTGCATCTTCGTTTTCTTTGATCCCAAAATGGGAGAGACACTAGCACAGAGTTATATTTCATGAAAGAAATGTTAATTTCCTTTGAATTTCGGTGACCAGTGGATGGGTTTGATTTTGTGAATTTACCTTTGTCAATGCAAGAGTCAGAAAAGATCGTATTGATATCATTTTCTCATTGTACATATGTAAGAGCTTTGTGGATAGCTACGAGTTCCGCTGATAAGACAGTAGCGCACTTTCTTTCTTTCTTTAAATCTTGAGCTAACCACCCCTATGAAAAAAGTCAAAAGACTATAAACCCAAGAGGCTCCCGAGGGAGATCAGCCTGCAAATAAAAATACGATAGAGACAAAAGAAAAGTAAAGATTAAATACGAGGAAAAAATAATAATAATAATAACACCAAAAAAACGCAAATCAGGTGATGTCAGCAGATAATAAGGATGAGTTAGCTTACCTCTTAAATGTTAGGAGATCAGTAGACTCCACAACAGCCCTAGGCAAACCATTCGACGTCACGGTTACAGCCACAATAAAACTCCGGGCAAACTGGTTAATACAATACTTGATACTAGAAAATGTCAACTATTAGCAGTGGCTGCCTGCCTTGTATTATGATCAAAACAGCTAGATCTGGAAGATGGGCTGTTTTGATGGTGTGTAGCAGAACTACCGTACATGCTACGCCATCAACACACTTCGATCCATTTGTAAAGATGGATTGGCAAGGTTGGTGAGATTTCTGGGGAAAACAAAAAAGTTCCCAAAGGACTGTTGGTGGTGGAGTTTATTTTGGGTAAGGGAAAGGAATTTGGAAAACCTCTGGAGGTATTCTAATCCAAGATGGGTTGGAATAATAGTTGATGATAAGAATGTCTGGCTCTGGTAAGTTCAGTGTGTACATCGGGCTTACTACTCTCTGGGTGCAAGTGGTGTCATGTCTTTGAGTATTCTTCGGAGCTTGCTGTTTGTTCTGTAGGTACAAGCAAGAACTTACCTCTGGTTACATAGAGACCGGTTGGGCTAGATTTAAAGGCCCCGATGGAGAAACGGAAAGCTTGGTGCTGTACCAGACCTAATCTTTGGATTAAGGATCTTGAGGCTTCTGCGCGAAGGTGGCTTCCATAATTGACTCTGGACAGGATGAGAGCTTCATTTAGATAAGTGTTTGTTCCTATCTACTTCCCACTCATGATACGAAAGTTTGGTCATTATATTAATAACATTGTTTTTTTAAGATCTAAAATGTATTCATTCCAAGTAAATTTCTGATCTATTATTTGTCCTAAAAACTTTGTTTTATTTTATTTTCCGACAACTTCACCTCTGAAAAGTAGGTGCCCCTCCACCCATGTGGTGCTTTATCAGGGGACCCTCTAACCCTGTTCTACTGGAGAGAAGGTTTAATCCTCTCCTAGGCATAGGACTGAAGTGGTCTCCACCTCATCCCCTTCTCTTAGGTGCCCTCGGGCGACTCCATCACCATAATAGCGGCAGTCCCTCCTTTTATATCACAGGGGACTAGCAAGAGAGAAGAGGGGGCAATAGAGTGCAGGGTGCGTCCGTCCGTGTCACCCCCCACCCCACCCCTAACCCCTAAAGTCCTGCAGTCTTACATTTTAAGCTTGCAGGGTTCGTCAAAACACGAGGAGGTAAATACCTTCTTTGGGATTAGACATGGTGCCGAAGGCGACTCAGCCACTTATAACAAAATCTTCCATGGGGATGGACCTGGGCCTGGAGCCAAACACTGGACCTAGATTCACCCCTGTGCAAGCTTATCTTCGGGTGGTTCGGGCCCCCGAGGACTCAGAAGGAGAGGAGGGAGCTCTTCCCCTGGCTGGTGCCCCTTTGACAGCTAAGACCTTCTCCATCTAAGAGGTCTTCATCGCGTACATTAAATACATGTCTTTATGTATCATTGAAATTTCATTTACCTACTCATCATATTTTTCAAATATTTTAATTAAAGAAAATCGTTCTTATTTTGCTCTTTAGTTTATATACAATTATTTAAAAAAAGAAAATCTCCCCAAATCTGCATCCATAGAAATGCGTTCAGAACATCACCTACAATCTACAACAATGTCGATATTACAATATGTAATTTGGCCCAATACTTAAAAAACATAACCTATTCTCCCCACATACTCATCTAACCTACACTTCAAAACATTGAAATTTGGACTACTTATTGTCTCTATTAATCTACCACTCGGGTTGAAAAAATATTACCTTCTCACATCCAACCTACACATCTATTTTTTTTAAATTTTCAAGTCGTGGCCCCGAGTCTTATTACAACCTTCCATCCCAGAACCAAATTTAAAAGCTCAATCCTATCCCCTCGCATTCTTATTTCAAATGTGAACATATTTAGCACCCGCAACCTATCTACATATTCAAGGTGCTTCAGGGAAGGTATGATCTTTGTTGCCCTCTTTTGTACTGACTCTAGTAGGTGATATTATGCCTAAATTGTGAGGACCATCCTTGTATACAGTACTCTAAACATATGTGGCATATAGCTTAAGAATAACTTTCTTACTCTTTAAAATAACATTCCTCTTAATGAAGCCCAACACTATTTGCTCTATTTTTTGCCTCAATACACTGCTTAGAAAACCCATCCACTACTACTCCTAAGTCCCTCTCGGCCTCTACCGCACTCAGCAAATACACATCCATTCCATAGCGCTATTCTCTATTATACCTTCTCATGTTAATAACTTTCCAGATTAAGGTTAAAATTCATGTGCCACAATTGTGCCACAATTTTGCCAAACCTAATAATTTATTTAAGTTAACTTCTACATCATTTACTAGAGCTACCAATTTTGTGTCGTCAGAAACAAATTAACACTTTGCTATTTACACCATCTTCAAGATCATTAAAATAAACTATGAACAATATCAGTACCTAGAACTGATCCCTAAGATGCGCCACGGATAACATCCCTCTATTCAAAACTTTCCCAAATACCTTATGCATTTTTAGTCGCGGGCGACTCTATATCTCACTATGTCGGTCGGTCCCCGTTTTGCTTTTGGGGGTTTTGTTGATAACATTGTAACTATTCGGATGATTCTAACGAAATTTGAAACCTTTTTGTTGTTTTGCCTTCTCTTTTGAATGATATAAATACCAAGGTATTCTCAAGGTTATCCGGGGAATTATTTGGCAATAACATCATAACTATTCGGCCGATTCTAACGGAATTTGAAACCCTTGTGTTGTTTTACTTTCTCTTTCGAATGATATAATTTCCAAAGTCCTCCCAAGGTTATCCAGGGAATCATTAAGGGTTTTGTATGTCCTAAGGTCATAAATCAGAATAAGTGTGACCTTTTGGTCAGCAGACCTTGTTAATTTGTGTACTAGTCTCTTATGTTGAAACTTATTAAAAGGGTTTGCTAAAATCTAAGTAAACTACACCAATATTCTTTCTCTTATCTAATTGTATAGTTACATAATCCATAAATGATAATTAAGTACCTCAACTATTTTCTCATCAATCTATAATGATTCAGATTTTCAGCAGTACCTTCCCTCTGTAATTTCTAGTATGTCCTTTTCTTCTCAGAAATTTTTCTAGCTCTCATCATTCTACCATAATGGCTTCCTATCCAAATGACCTTTGTTTGGATACACTGCCAGTGGGCTACGTTTAATATAGGCTTAAAGGTATTCTACATCTCTCAAGTATTCTTACCACTGAATCCTACATCTTAGTTACCATGATTCAGCAAGTTTTTCATAATTACTCCTATGGAAATTCCAAGTTTTAGTAATATTTATATTCTACCTTTTCCATCTCCTAAGTTAAAAAGAATCATCTGATGATCATTATTTCCCAATGCTTCCCCGAAAGTCAATTTCTGACCCATATTATCACCACTTGAAAGTACTACATCTAATATATTGTTACCCCTTGGTAGCATATTAAAAAATTGACTCGAACAAATTATTCTCAAAACATTCTATAAACTTACAATTTGTTCTATCTCTTCCTATCATATTTTCCCAGTACAAAGAGGTTAAATTAAAGTTACTTAAAATAACCGTATCTGTTTCACATCCTTTATTTATTTCCCTATTTTTAGCTCATCGATATCATTAGTCTGTCCATGTGGTCTTGAATTATTTTCAGAGTTGTTAAATTCTTCAAAATATTTCTAAATCTTTGCCTTGCGATCCAACCCATTGCGTCTGAATCAGTAGTTTTCCAATTAAAATGCCTTCCATTTCAACATCGCCGCATTACTTCAGGGTTTTCGAAACTTAAATTAGTTTCCCTTTCGTCTTGTTTCCATTGTATGATTGTTTAACGAAAATTTCAGATTTTTATTTTCTAAATCCTCAGGGATTTAGAAATATTTATTCTACGATTGCAATCTGGTATAGATTTCACAATACAGCTGAACGAACGAACCGATGTTCGAAATTGCGCTAAACCTTTAGTTTGTGTCAGATATAGTGTGAATATGATATGTGGGAGGACTTGATATATTGTCTAAATTTGACTCAATATACAACTGACACAGATGTATTTCCTATGTTAGAAAAGTGTATTGTTGAGGAGTATAAATTCAACTTAAAAACAGTCATGGGATTACACGTGATGTCTGGTCGTGGAATAGTCGGATTAAATTAAGAACTTCTGAAGAAGCATAACCAGACAATCTTTTCTTTGCTTGTATTACCGGGAGTTCTTTGCACACAAGCAGGAGGAGGGTGTCCACAGGAAGAGAAACCCACTACCCGGAGGGACCCCATGGGGTCAGCACCCTAAGACTGCAAGAGAGTTCCCCGCCGCACTACCCCGTAAGGGGCGCGGTGATTTGCCATCCTGGCAGCCGTGCTGACGGGATCCAGCGCTCCTTCCGGCCCCAGCTTAGCCTCTCTTCCTTCCTTTAGATAGCCTGTATTTCTCTCCTACCTCGTCGCTTTTCATACAACCTCTCCCACAACTTTCTCTGGTCAGCCTCTAATTTCACAGGGTAGAAGCTGACCTTCTTCTCAGCCAATCGTCCCGAATCGGGGCTGAGGGGGGAGGGGACAATGTCCCCTAACCCCTGAGCTCCGGTTTGGGGTGGTTGGCTTTTAACAACCTGCTTCATCCCCACCCATACCTTCCTCACATCCATTTTCCTCTCGTCTTCAAAATCTATCTTTTTTACGCCGTGTTCAAGGTGGAGCCGCCATGCCGAAGGACTGCCAGGCCACCAGGCGGGAGGGGTGGTCCCAAATGGCAGCGCCTGGCTCTGCCGGGCCTGTAGGCACCTCTTGCAGTGCGGGCTACTGCAAGAGGTAGTGAGCGATTGCGTCCCGTAAAACAAAGAGGGTCACCATGCCCAATGATGCAAAACAAAAACATCTCCCCTTAATTCCCCCTAAAACAACGGAGCCGCCCTCGTGCAGCTCCACAGAAAAGATGGAGGTCTCCCCTTCCCCCCTGTGCTTGCGCAGGGGACCCTCCATACTCTTTAACCGGATAGGAGGCTTACTCCTCTCCTACGCCTACGGGTGTAGGGGACTCCCCCTTCTCTGGAGGTGCTTTAGGGCACCTCCCTATCTCCAGCGGCAGTCCCTCCTTTGCTTTCTAAGGGGACTGCCAAGAAAGCCGGCAGGCAGCCCATTGCCGACCGCCCCTCGTGCAAGCGGCTCGGTAGGGCAAACCCCTTTAGGGGGGAGAGGGAAGCCAGGCTCCTTCGGTCGCTTCCCTCAAAAGACCTGCTGGCAAGAATATTAAACCTTGCCGGGGTCAAGGCCTGTGCCTCCCCACTAAAGACTTATGACGCTGCCAAGGGAACCTGCGATGTCCTAGGAGGGGATGGCCAACTGGAGGCCCCTCCTGTGATAGACATGGTCCTTGAGGAAAACCAGCCTCAGACGGTAGGGCCTTCCATGGAGGGGAATCCGGGCTCGGCGCCAAGCACTGAACCCGAATCCGCCCCTATGCAAGGTCCTCCTAAAACGGCTGGGGCCTCCGAGGCAGCACAAGGAAGGGAGGGATCTCCTCTAACCGGTGCCCCTGCGACCACCAGGACCTTTTTCATTTCGGAGAAGGACCTGGCTGAGGCCGGTCAATATATCCTAGGGGCTTCTGTTGGCAGAGGAAAGAAGCAGGTTCGTTCCCCGCCCTCCTCTCCTAAAAAGAAGAAAAAGACTAAAAAGACTAAGAAGACTCGGGGCTCCTCTCCATCCGCGGGGACTACGGGTACGGATGGGTCTGCTGCCACTTTGGAAAGCGACCAAGCCAAGACTGGCACATCCGGCCCCTCTGCCCCCCGGGGTACGGAGCTCCTGACTATGACAAAGACGAAAAGTGCACAGGGCGGAGCCTCGATGACATCAGGGCCCCTGATTCAGAGGTTACCTGGCGTTTTCGAGCCCGCTGGCTTCGAACGCTTCCTCGTTATTCGCTCCACTGATGGTACCATGTTGTCCAAGGGCAACATGATCCATCAGAGGAGAGGATTAGCTAGTGCAATTGGTAGAGAGCCGAAGGTAACCCATTTCTCGGACGGGCGCCTTCAGGCGAATCCCGACGAGGCGGCCAAGATAAGTGCTCTTCGGACACTTCATGGCACCTCGGTGAGTGTGACGCCACACTCTACCATGAACTTTGTGAAAGGAGTAGTTTATGCGAGGGAACTCGTTAACTACTCCATTGAGGACATCACCCTAGAGCTTGCCGACCATAAGGCGGTCAAGGTCGAACGTGTGATAAGAAAACAGGGATGGGCCTCGAGACCCTCCACTACACACTTCGTCACGATTCACTGTGACAAGCTCCCTGAGTCGGTGCGTGCCGGTTGGTACGGCTACCGCGTGAAGGCATTCGTGCCACTGCGGCGACGGTGCTATTACTGTGACCGCTTTGACCATACGAATCGCTCATGTAGACGTGCAAAGTCGGGGTCACCCGAAGTCTGTGTAAATTGCTCCAAGGTCGCACACGATAAGTCAAACTCGTGTGTGGCCAAGTGTGTCAATTGCGGAGAGCTGCACCCTGCATCTTCGAAGCAATGTGGTGCATATCTCCTTGAGAAAGAAATCCTGGCCGTTCAGGCCCAGGATTGACTCTAATTCCGCGAGGCAAAGGACTTGGTCCTGGCGCGCCCGGCTCTGCCTTGGACGTCATATGCCTCAATAGTTAGAAAGGCACCCTCTGCTCCTGGCCAATCCAGGCCAACGAGCATGGTTGTTTCCGCGCCCATTCGGAGCCCTTCTGCGGTCTCTACCCAACCAAGGCGCTCCCCTGGTAAAGCTGGCGGCAAAAAGGGTTCATACCCTGCCCCGGCTAAAACCAGGGCTCCCCCCTCTTCTCCCAGCGTGACCGTTTCCCGTAAGGTGAAACAGCCACGCACCTCCACCAAGGCGTTAGACTCACAGGAGGCAACACCCCATCATCCGGGGTTCCTAAAGCTGTTCCACGAAAGGAGGACAGCAACAAAGGAGCTTCAGCCCCTTCGCCCACGCCCCGAGGTGGAGCGAGTGGCTCGGAGACGGTGGTTCCTCGAAAAGAGGGCCCCCCACCTCCAAAGCCGCAACGCCCGCCTAAGTTTTCGAGGCGGAGGGAGGAAACGACTCGCATGGCGAGCCCAACCTCTCCCAATAAGTCCTCGAAGGCGACAGCGCCTTCAGCGCTTTGTCCGGCCAACAGCGCGGGGGATTCTGCCCCCGGGAAGCGTACGGCCATTTCCGTGAGGGTCTTCAGGTCGAGGAGGGCCCCCGCGTCTCCTCCGAGCTAGGCCTGGAGGGCATATTCCTTCAATGGAATTGCCGTCGACTCCAGGCTAACTGGGAGGAGTTGCGGAGGCTCGTCTCGTCCCGTTCCCCGTTAGCTATCGTTTTGCAGGAGACCATGCTAGGCGCGTGCCCCCTGCCCGCCCTTCCGGGGTATAAGGGTCTTGCGACCCCACCACCACGGCATGGCCGGGCTGGGAGATGCGTGGTTTACACCCGGCATGATGTCTCCATTCTTCGTTTCTCTTTAGATACCTCCTTTCAGGCAGTGGCTGTGCAGCTACACCTGGATAGGAGGTATACTCTGATTTCTGCGTACATTCCACCGTCACCTGACTTCAACGCGGGGGACTTCCGCCGCGTCGTGGCATGGTTGCGAGGCCCTTTCTCTTGCTTGGAGATCTGAACGGCAGGCATCCTCTCTGGGGAGATTACTCCATAAATCCCAGGGGAAAAGTCCTTGCCGATCTGATCGAAGAGCTTGAGATGGGTGTCCTAAACGTGGATGAGTTTACGCATCACTGTCCGAGAACCGCTTCATTTTCTTGCCTCGACCTATCTTTGTGCTCTTCGGATGCACAGCCTGATTTTGATTGGCAGGTGGTCAATGACCTCCATGGTAGTGATCACTTTCCCCTTTAAATATCATTTTCAGGGTAACTCCCGCCTGAGGGACCACCTCGGTGGTGCTTGACGCGGGCACGGTGTCCTGCATTTCAGGAAATGACTGAATTCACTATCTCAGTCGAGGAGTTTAGGTCGGTAGATGAGGCCGTTAAGTTCTTCTCCAGCAACCTCATCGCCGTGGGCCTGACTACTATTCCTAGGACGTCTGGCCGTTTTGCACGTCGACCACTCCCATGGTGGTCGGCCGAGTGTGAGACGGCCCTCAAACAGAAGCGTTATGCCTACATGCTCTATAAGCGCCACCCGAACGATTTCACTGTCGCTGAATTTCGTCAGGCTAGGGCTAGGTTCCGGTATATTTCGAAGCACGCCCGCCGCTCTTCTTGGCGGGCATACGTGTGTTCACTTAACGGGAAGACCCCTTTAGCTGAGGTGTGGAAGCCAGTCAAAAGGATTCGGGGCAAGTTCTCGCAGGACCCCCCTCCGATTCTCCAGGAGAATGGGACTGCAATCTCGGACCCCGCCTCCATGGCGGAATCCTTAGCGACCGCTTTTTCCGCATTCTCTAGCCGTAATGCTGCTCCGCCAGCATTCAATGCACGTCGAAATGTCGCAGAAGGCCGCCGGCTGGACTTTACCTCCAGAGGTGGAGAACCCTTCAACGACAAGTTTACTGTGAGTGAGTTGCGTTCCGCTCTCGCTTCGTGCGCGGACACCGCCCATGGTCCAGACGATGTCCCATACGCCATGCTTCGACACCTAGGTGAGCGGGGCATGGCCTTTCTGTTAGATTTGTTCAACAGGATCTGGGTGGAAGGCTTTCTCCCAGACTCCTGCCGAATCACTACTGTTCTCGCCTTTCGCAATCCGCAGAGAGATCACTCTACTCCGACCGGTTTCCGCCCAATCTCTCTAACCTCTTGCGTGTGCAAGTTGATGGAGAAATTGGTAAATGTAAGATTAGCCTATTTCCTGGACAGCGGAGGCCATCTGTCTTCTGCACAGTGTGGCTTCCGTAAGTTCCACTCCACGTCGGATGCTCTGCTCCGACAGGAAAAAGCCTTCTGCGAGGCCTTCCTTCGTAGACAGCACTACGCCACAGTGTTTTTTGATCTGGAGAAGGCCTATGATACCGCATGGCGATACGGTATCATGGATACTCTCCACACGATGGGGACGAGGGGACGCCTCCCAATGTTTATATCTGAATTTTTGCAGGATCGTCGATTCCGCGTACGGGTGAGGGGAGCCTTCTCCGGCCCAAAGGAGTAGGAAGAGGGTGTCCCGCAGGTAAGTGTCCTTAGTGTCACACTCTTTGCCCTGAGCATCAACGGCATCACCTCGGTGCTGCCGGAAGATGTTCTCGCTACGCTCTACGTGGACGACCTTTCGATCTCTTTTGGCGCGGCCCAGATGCCAACTCTAGGGCGTCGACTCCAACAGGCATTGAACCGCGTCTCTCGCTATGCCAAAGCGCACAGGTTTCGGTTTTCTTTGGCCAAGACTAAGGTAGTACACTTCTGCCGCCATCCATGGCTTCACTCCAACCCAGATTTGTTTCTTAATGGGGGGCGCCTGGATGTGGTTGATTCGCACCGTTTCCTTGGTCTTGTATTCGACCGACGCCTCACCTGGAAGGCTCATATTCGCAGCCTTAGGGTCTCTTGTACCCGCACCATGGACATTCTCCGTTCCGTGACGTTCAGCACTTGGGGCGCTGATAGGGCTACTGCCTTACTTTTTTATCGATCCTTTGTTCGCTCGAAGCTCAACTACGGATGCGAGTTTTATGCATCCGCAGCCGAGCGTTTATTGCGGAAGGTGGATTCGATCCACCACACCGGCCTTCGCCTTGCGACCGGTGCCTTCCGCACTTTCCCTATTGAGAGCCTGTTGGTCGATGCTGGGGAGATGCCACTCGCTCTGCGCCGCGTGCAGTGCATCACTCGCCTGTACGCGCGAGCCCGGTGCCTCCCTCAGTCGCCAACAGCTCTCACTGCATCCGCAGCTGATCTCGATGGTGCCTATGCCGCCGAGAGACGCCAGTCATACCCTAAGCCCTTTGGGTTTAGGGCCAGAAAACTCCTTCGAGAGGTAGAAATAGCTCTCGGCCTGGTGGCACCCCTGGTTTTGCCCGGGACGCCACCCTGGGGGATACCACATTTGGCTATTTGTCGCCACGCCTCTGCTCCCAAAGCTTGTACTGCGCCGGGAGTATTGCGTTCGACCTTTTTGGAGCACACATCGTGTCACGCTGGTACCGTGCCAGTGTATACGGATGGCTCCAAGTCCCAAGAGGGGGTCGGCTTCCACGCCATATCCCCTCTGTTGGAAGTCAGCGGGGCTTAACCAGGCGCTGCGTCTGTCTTCACGGCCGAGCTGGTGGCAATACACCACTCGGTACGGGAGATTACGCGAAGAGCCCGGTTCGGAGACCGGATTGTGATCTATAGCGACTCACAAAGCGCCCTGAGTGCTCTCGGGGCATTGGAACATTCCCTGGTTCGTGATATCCGTGACGCCACGGTTTTGGGGAGCCGGGCGGATGTCGAAATTATCTTCTGCTGTGTTCCTGGACATGTAGGAATTGCGGGAAATGAGCGTGCCGTTGAGGGCGCCAATGAGTCCGCGAAGATTCTGCGACAGGACCAGCGTTTCGCTCTTCTCCACACCGATTACATGACAGGAATACGGCAGCTCTTCGGACTGCTTGGCAACGACGATGGGAGACGGTCGAAGTGAACTTAAAGTTGCGTGCCATTGCGCTGCGACTGTTCGCATGGACCTATTGCCTAATGCCACGACGGCATCAAGTCGCTTTCTGCCGTCTCCGAATTAGACACACTGGTGTGAACAATCGTTATTTGATGGAGCGCTCGCCTGCGCCCCATTTTGACGACTGCGTCGTCCCCCAGACTATTCGGCACATTCTTGTCGAATATCCACGTCTGGGTGATCTTTGCGCACGTTACCTGTCCCGGTACCGGGATGGGTGGGGTCGCTACTGCCTGTCTCTTGTACTCGGAACGAGTGCGTGCACATTGACTGGTGGACTTGTTGACTTTGGGGGGAGGCTGGCCTTCTCCCTATTATGTAACCAGGTTGTTTTTTTCCTTTTGATTTTTTTCCCTTATAGGTCGCACGCTCCTGCAACGGGGGACCTCCCTCCGACGTAGGAGCTTGCTTACTGCTCGCTTCCTTTTTCCTTTTCTTTGGGTGGTTGTTTTTTATCTTTTTGAATTTGTTTTTTAAGTAGCCTAGTACTAGGCCGTTTTTAATACGGCGACTAATGCCCAAGTAGGCAGTCGCCAGATGAGCTCTTAAAAAATAAAAAATAATAAAAATTACGACATTAAAAACTTTTAATAATTCCTGGACTAACCTTGGGAGGACATTGACGATTCTATCATTCGAAAGAGAATGTAAAACAACATAAGGGTTTCAAATTTCGTTAGAACCTAGCCTAAAATAGAATAGCCTAGCTGTGCCGGGCCTAACCTAGCTTAGCTTAGTATTATCTAGCTAGCCTAGTATAACTTAGCATAGTATAGCCTACTTTATCCTACCTTAGCTTAGTATAGCCTAGCCTATCATATCCTAGTATTGCCTAGCCTTGCTTAGTAGACCCAATTCTAACCTATCATAATATAATATAGCTTAGCCTAGCCTAGTATATCCTTGACTAGAATAGCATTGCCTAGTGTAGCCTAGCTTCCTATAGCCTATGCTAACCAGGTATGGCTAAGCATTGCATGCCATAGCCTAGCCTAAAGTCACCAAGAGTAGCCTAGCCTAGTATAGCCAAGGTAGAATAGGCTATTATAGCCAAGCCAATAATTCCTTGCATACGATAGCCTCGCCAAGCCTAGCATACTATAGGCTAGCTTGTTATAGCCTATCCTAGAATAAACACACCTAACATAATAGAGCCAAGCGTATCATATTATAACAGCCTAGTATATCCTAGACTAGTATAGCATACAATTAAACTAGACTAGAATAACCGTGCATAGCTTACCCTATTATAGCCTTGGTTAGCTAGCCTATCGTAGCCTAACATAGTATTGCCTAGCATAGCAGAGAATAGCCCTCCCTAGCCTATTATACTTTAGCCTACTCTAGCATAGCATAGTATAGCCCTGTATAGCCTGGTATAGCTTCTTAGCCTAGCATAATATAACCTAGCCTAGCATTAACTATCCTAGACAAGTATAGCCTATACTATCTTATTATACCATAGGCAAGCATAACTTAGTATTGTCTAGCCTAACATACTATATGCTATCCAAGCAGAGCATTTTATAGCCTAAATTAGCATAGTATATCTTACCCTTCTACATTATATCTTAGCATAGTATAGCCTATTCTAAGCTTGCCTAGCAGAGTATAGCATATTATAGCCTAGTCTAGTCTAGCAGAGTATTGGCCGAATAGTCATGATGTTATGGCCAAAACAAAATGATTCCCGGGCTAACCTTGGGAAGACTTTGGCAATTATATCATTAGAAACAGAATGTAAAACAACATAAAGGTTTCGAATTTCGTTAGAATCAGCCGAATAGCTATGATGTTATTGCCAAAACAAAATAATTCCAGGGCTAACCTTGGGAGGCCGAATAGTTATGGTGTTATTACAAAAACAAAATAAAAAGCGAAACAGGGACCGACCGATATAGTGAGCTGTAGAGTCGCTCATGGCTAAAACTCGCAAGACACTAAAAATTCCATTCCTAATGTCAAAACTTTTTAACGTGGCTATATCCATATTCCGAAATTTGTAATTGGTCAATTTGTACATACAAACTTTATTATTAAAAGAAAGAAAAATCCAGAAAAATTTCTCGACTTAAAATAGTGTAATGTATTCAATCTTTCGCTATTTTAAAGTTCAGGGAGAAATTCTCCTCTTGACTAAAATGGCTCTCTTTATACTATTGCCTTCCAGATGAGTGTGTAGTATTGTTTCCGTATGTTCCAAATTGAAATCAATTACTTTTGAAAAACAGGTTTATGCATTTCATTAAATGAGAATTTAATTTAAATATTGTTTACTCTGCCTTTTTGCTAGAATTTCATGTACAATGTTTCCTTTTCAAATGGTACTAATTTAAAATTCTTCCTAAAAATTGTCGTAGTACACCACTCTATACCATACACTACTCCTATATTATGTGGGGAATGACTTAATCACCTACTGCAACGCGAACCGTTGAAGGACTGTTCGCGGGGATTAACGACCGACTTGGAGGTCAAACTTGAGGCGTTGGGATTCAAATCCTTAATAATCAGACAGAGTGCATAAAGGGTTGGCGAGATTTACTCTAATAGGCGGAGAGTATCGTTCAAGGTTATTAAAGATGAGACAACAAAAATATAATTTTATTTACAAAGATCAAAATAAGAATAAAAATAGGCAAAAGAGAATTATTTCAAATGAAATAGTCTCTTGACAATGATTATGAGGAGGGATGCTCAAATAGAATTAAATGATTAGCGTTACTAGGCTCAGAACAAAAGGGGGAACTTGACAATACTAATAATGGAGGGAGTTTCATTCTTATGGGTCGGTGACTTCGAGGAAGGTCCTTCTTGTGATGATGCGAGTGGGGAACGTTCCGATTCACAAGTGGGGTACGGTCTGAATGAGGCAAGTGAGGCACGATCCGAACCAATCTTCAAAGATGACGTTCGAAGGGGAATGTGGAAATTCTCATAATTTCACTGGAAGAGAAAACTTTTTTCTTCAAAAGTAATCGATGTAGATTTTCTTCAGTTCGATTAAACGAAGGGAGCCTGTTGCGCAAATTCAAAGGCTTGTCGATCAGAGAAGCTACCAATTGACTGGGATAGAATCACGGCGGAGAAAGTCTGTTGTCTGATGAACGTTCATGGGACTTCGACGAGACGATGAGGACGACCTTGAGATGCGTGCTGGACTCCTCGAACTACAGTCAAAACCGAGTATTTGTATGCCCGATTCTGAGGGGAAAAGGAGAATTTGGAGAAAGGAGCCACAAGCTCCAGACATCTCAATCCTGAGGCGGAGTCGATTCATCATTTAACAGCAAGGTGTAAGACACAGCGGCTCTTTCTTCCCTCGTCACTGGGGGGGGGGAGGTTCGCACCGATTCCGCAGGATTGGGGAAGTGATGTTTCCCATGGGGGGATACAATTCCACGTGGTCTCCAAATAACATGAGGAGGTCAGAGGTTGTTCTTTTACAAAAATATATATGCAAGTCTATTAAATATGTACAATCCATAATAATATGCATACACTGAGGTGTACAATTCATAGGATAAATACTTAATATCGTGTAGGACCCTCTCTAGTCCAGCTAAGTGGAGCAACTCGTCCCCGATTTCTCCGGAGAGATGTTGTCTTATGACATATCGATAACTGTCCACATGTCCCTGATATTTTTAAGGGCCGGATCTTGGGTGTGAATAGACCTGGCCACTATCTCCCATAAATGTTCCATTGGGTTCATGTCGGTGACAGTAATGGCCACACCAATCATCGGGACTCTCCAGAATGCTTTTCGAATTAATTCTGAACAACTCGTGCCCGATGAAACAGTGCATTATCTTACTGGAATATTCCATCTTTATTGGTGAGCATGAAGTCCATGAATGGATGTAAATAATCACCAAGTACTACAACGTAGTGTCCACCGGCTGATGACGTGTTTAAATGAGCCAGAGCAAGTGCACCTCATATCGGTATGGAAACACCACCAGCCTGCACAGGTCATTTTATCACAATTCAAAGTTCATGGTTTAAAGAGACCTGCGCAACACCTGAACGCTACCTTCAGCTCTAAACAACTAGAACCATGACTTATCGGACCACGTCACAAATTCTAGCCCTCCAATGTCCAATTAGCGACGCCACGAGTCAGGTGCTGCGTTGTGCCCTGTGTTGTGGTGTTAACAAGGTTCAATTTGGTTGGTATTTTGCTCTCATATCACGTGGAAGGTAAAGAACATTGCAGTGATCAGATAGACATGCGTGTGTTACCTCTTGCATTGAATGTGGATGCCATTTGAGCCAGTGCTGCTTGTATGTTACCATGGACAATTCCATTCAAATGCCACTGGTCACAATCATTAATATCTGTTTTCGGCCACTACGCTATCCATGGTGGGCAGTAGTACCCTTAATGAGGTATTTTCGGTATACATATGACACTGTGATCGAGGGTTGTTGAATGTCCCCACAATTTCAAAAACGGAATGTCCGATCTGTCTGGCACCCTTTATAATGCCCATTTGAACTCCGATAATTTTTCTTCGGTTTTTTCATGAGCAGCCGAGCCGATGTTCACACTGACCCACGAGATGGTCATTGTACAGCTAATACTGGTCTGTGAATTTTAATGTCACAGTACAATGTCGATGCCAACCATTAGCTGTATATACTGCTATTCCATGACATTTGGTACTTCAGTGTATATCATTGTTTACTAGAAAATAAAAGAACCTAATTCACAGAGTATGTGCTTTTCATTTTCATGCAGGTATACTAAGGTCGCAATACAAAATGTGATTCTTGCGGTCGGTCGGTCAAAAAAGTTCGAAAAACGCTGGAATAGGCAACTCATCGCGTTGGCCCATTTCGACTGGTTAATATTTTGAGCCGCGTTCCAAAGTAGACAACAGTATCGGAGATGCCTGGATCTCCAATATTACGCCCCAAAATCCGCCACCCAGGAGGAGGAAAAACTAATATTTAAATAAACATTATAAGAACATTATACAATAATTTTGGAGTAATACTACAAATAAACAACTTCAACGCAACCGAAGGCGATTTGTTAGAAATATTTCTTTTTCTTTTTTTAAATGCGCAAAATACTATACGTACGAGTATATACAGAAATTTCTGATTAGGAAGTTATAATGAAAACTAGATTGGCAACCATCTTGTTATTGATAGCTTGTTTTGAAACTAAAACTAATGCTTGGGTGTGTGTGTGGGGGGGGGGGAAGGGGGTGGTGGATAGGTTATTATTTTAAGTTTTTTTTAGTTTAGGTTGATTTTGGTGCGCTTAATTAATTGGGGGGGAGGGGGGTAGTAAGATGGTAGGTTTTGTGTGATGCTTTTCCCGCCGAAAAAGAACAAAACAAGAAAACTTTTCTACAAATATGTAGATCTTGAATCGGTGCGCTTTGAACAGTGGATAGCTAGGGATTTGGGGACAAGGGGGCATTATCTCCTTCGGTAGCCCCCAACATACGAATGTTTAATATCATGAATGACATGTAAACAACTACTCCTGCAATATTTTTGTCAAATAAAACAATAAAAATAAGTAAGACCCTTTAATAGGGAATACTTATGTATGATTAGAAAGAATAAAATACAAAATGTGAAACCGAGATATTACATATTGAATAAATATACGAGTCAAAATTAATATTGATACATTCCATCATTTTTGATACAGATTGAGCTAATATTTGTCTATATTTTTATGGGCCTTTATATTTAACCTTTTTTTTAACTGTTTTTGTCATTCAAAAAAGGGACGGGACACTCGTTTGGGGACCCCCTCCAATGGGGGACCTGGGAAACTTTTAAATTTGTGCCACCTCAATCCCCCCCCCCCCTTAGCCACGCCACTGGCTTTGAATCTCCTTTTTTTTCTTCTTTTTCGTCGGAAAGGAACCAAACAAGAAGCTTATTCTAGCGACACGCCGTGGCTTAGCCCCTTATTCACTTTTGTTAATTCGACAGATCGAAACTTAATATGTTTAAATACCATCCTACTCCTAATCTAAATTGTAGTTAAAATAGTATCATCGTTGGTAATATTTATTTTTTGATTCGGTTCTATGAAACTATTTTTTTAAGGCCTAAGTAACGGCAAATAATATTAATTTCAATTACTCAATAATTAGAAAATATTGCTTTGTGCACCGAAAAAAGTATATTTTTTTCAAAAAATGGAGTTGTTAATCTGTAGAATTACCGAATTTCGTCTATCAACAATAGGTTGGTCAACAAAAGAATCATGTCCAGTCAAATCCACTTCCATCGATGCTATATTTAACCGTTAGAAATAATTATTATTATACTTGAACCATTTATAGAGTTGTTAAATTCTTCACAATAATTCAAATCTTTGCACTGCATTCGAATCCATTGCGTCTGGATCAGTAGTTTTCCAATTAAAATACTTCCCATATTAACATTGCCGAATTGCTTCAGGGTTTTTGAAACTTAAATTAGTTTCCATCTTATCTTAATTCCATCGTACGAGTATCATACTTTAATAAAAAATCCAGATTTTAATTTTCGAAATTTTCAGTGATTTAGAAACCTTAGATACCTCTATTTTCACAAATAATAAAAAGGGTCTTCATAAAGTTTGTGGAAAATGCAAATTAGCAAAAAAACTAAATTTAAATTCTTGTCCCAGCATAAATGATTTGAATGAATTCAAACAGCAGTTTAAAAAGAACCCACATTTAAATATTAAATAACATATAATTTGATTTAAACACGAACAAAAAGGCGATTTTTTTCCGAGTTGTGAAAGAACAAGAATCAAATCAATGGTTCATTATGGTAGTGTCTGCATAAACTTTCCTTACGGCATTGAAGATATCCCTCCTGTCCGTCACAACTCCACCAATAATAATTCTTAGTCTTTTTTTTATGCCAATTTTAAGAGAAATCCGCTTGCTCAAATTGGAGATCTTTTAAACAGCACAATGCCTGCCCCATTTTCTTCCCGATGGAAGTCGCCTTACAGGCTTTAATGACGGCTGTTACAGGCAATATGCCGAGTAAGTCACCGGTCGGAGGCCCGAAACCTTAACGGGAATGGCCCTTTCGAAGCCCTCATCAAGTGAAAATGATCCTCAACGTGCCTCTGTCCTAGATGCCAGGCTCTTCCCTGCGGCGAACAAGGAATCGGTGGGAGAGCCCCAAGCCAAAGTCCGCTCATGTTCAAGACCTTCCTGAGGCGGCACGGGTCCCCGATAACTCGCGAGGAAAAGGGTGACCTGCTTAGATAGGCCCGTCTGGCCTTGGGGCCCATTCTGAGGGAGGGTGGATAAAAGATGCCATAATCTCCTCCCTCCTTTCCTAAAAAGAAAAGAAAAAGGGAGAGAGAGTTCTCCTGACGGACTGGCCACCTGCCCTATCGGCAGGTGTCTATGCGAAGCCAGGAGCACCCGGCTCGTAGCGCTGTCGGGCGGGTAAACTGAAACCCAACAAAGACGGAAGTTTCAGATAAGGTGAAGCCTCGATGACATCGGAACACCTCATAGAGTGACTATCCGGCATTTTAGAGCCCACTAACTTCGAACATTATGTAGTTATTGGCTCTAGTCATGTACGTATGTTCGCAAAAAGTCACATATTCAATCAGAGGGTAGCTTAGCGAGATTAATTGGCATAGAAACGAAGGCCACGAGTTTTTGGACGGGCCCCTTTAGGTAAATACAACAGACCAAGCACAGGCACTCCCACGCGGGGTTTTGCCTGTGTAGCGTGTTACTAGGCCGAATTTAACTCTCATGGGACATGAGGAAATTGGTATTGCGCTTCCTCCTCGCTCCTTCTCAGCGATACATTTATGTATTTTAGTCTACAACAATCCCTCAACCTTTTATCCATCTGCACCTGATACCGAGAGTAGCTGTTCTCTCTCTGACCGAGTTCAAATTAAGAAAGCGCCGTCCTTTTAGTCTCGTGTGAATCTACATCTCACTATGTCGATCGGTCGGTCCCCGTTTTGCTTTTTTTTGTTTTTGTAATAGCATTGTAACTATTCTGCCGATTCTAACGAAATTTGAAACTTTCATGTTGATTTACATACTCATTCGAATGATATAATTTCTAAGGTTCTCCTGAGGAGACTATCTGAATTATTGAAAGTTTTGAATGTCGTAAAGTCATAAATCAGAATAAGTGAGAGCACGTGGCTTTTTGGTCAGCAGACCTTGTTTTTCAACGACTATCTCCTCAACCTATTCTTAGGCTTAAAGACCTGACCCTCTATCCCATGCTTTATCAGAAGAGAGGTTTTAGAACCTCTATAAACAACGCCTTTAAAGCCCGCAGGTCACAACCGATCAGGACTTGGGACATCCTGGGCGTTGGGGCGCAATTAATGGAAAAATCAGTTTTGCTTCGCTTCTCTGTAGCCGTTCTCAAGTTCATAAGACTATAAGGCTCATGGCGGGCAGGTTTTAGTCTTTTTGGCTACCAATACAACGAAAAGTTTCAGGTCCCGTCTCCGGTTCTGCCACAACAGATCTCGGCCGATCTGTTGACGATTAATACGACCAAGTAAAGAAATTCCCCGTGTCGGACTGCATCTCTGGCTGCTAGGTTAAGAAATACGGCCCTTGGGAATGGACCAGTCTACTGGGTAATTTCTGTTCAGTGTGCCTCCCTGCATGTCTCAGGGGCGACTACAAGACTTTCCTACTGGAGAGGGTGTTTCTTCCTCTCCAAAAGATACGGGTTTGAGGGCTTCCACCTTTATCCCCTTGTGAAGAGTTGTTTTAAGGTGATTCTGTTCTCGGGGCAGGCGGGCCAAAGACCAGGTTAATCAGAGAACGCGCCACCTCTGTTCTCGTCACTCCCGTTAGGGTCAGATAAATCAACATATCCCTGCTCCACCTTCTTTCCAAATGAACGTCAATATACGGGGCCTAGTGAAGTTTGTGACGGACCTGAGTCTGCCCATTTATAAGGTCCTTCTCCGTAAGGGGCACGCGGTTTTCTTTCCTGGCCTCCGTGCTAACGGGACTCGGCGCCCCGTCCAACCCGAGCTTAGCCTCTTCTCCTTCTTTCTGATACCGACTTCTTACTCTGCTTCCTCCCTCACTTTCCATACAATCTCTCCCATAACTTTCTCTGGGCAGCCTCTAATTTCACAGAGTAAACGCTGACCAGCCTTGTCTCAGAGAACCTTCCCGGATTGGGGCTGGGGAAGGAGGGGACAACGCCCCCTCATCCCTGAGCTCCGGTTTGGGGTAGTGGGTTTTAACAACCTGCTACACCCCGCCCTCACTTTCCCCACGTCGCTTTTCTTTCTCCTTTCACTATCTATCACTTTTTACGCAATGCCTAAGGTGGAACCGCCATGCCAACGGGCTGCCAGGCCACTAGTCGGTGAGAGTGGCCTCAAATGGTGGCAGCTGGTTTTTCCGGCCCTGAGTTCACCCTTCGCAGAGCGGGCTACTGCGTGAGGCGATGAGCATTTACGTCCCGTGATAATTATAGGGTCACTATGCCCAATGATGAGTTCAATAGAAAAAATAATACTTCCCCTCTACTTTCCCCTCGACCATCTCTGGAGCCGCTTTTGGGCAGTTTCACTAAAGAAATTGAGGTCCCCTCCCTGTGCTTCTTCAGACGACCGTCCAAATCTCTTCGATCCGAGAGAAGGCTTACTACTCTCCTATGCCTACGGGTGCAAGGGACTCCACCTCACCCCCCTCCCTTCTCTGTCACTTTTTTCAAGCAGCAGTCCCCTCTTTACTTTTCAAGGGGACTTCCACAAAAGCAAGCGGGCGGCCCATAATTAATGGCTCTCGGTGTTGACCCAGCCCCAGGCGGTGGGACCTTCCACGGGGTCTAACCCGGGCTCGGTGCAAGCACAGAACCCGTGTCTGCCCCTCTGCAAGCTCATCCTTAGACGGCTCGGGTATCCGATGCCTCATAAGGAGAGAAGGGAAATCCTGCGCCGTCTGGTGCACCTGTGACAGGCAAGACCTTCTTCATTTAAGAGAAGGATCATGCTGAGGCCGCCCCATCTGCCATAGGGGCTCCTACCAGCGGAGTAGAGAAATGGGTTCATTTCCCTCCTTCCTGTCCTAAGAAAAAAAAGAACAGGAAAAAGACTAGTGACTCCTCTCCCTCGGCGGGAGCCACAGCGGTTACGATATGCGACCAAGCCAATAACGGCACGTCCGGCCCCGGTTCTTCCCAGGTGAGGATTCTCTGACAGAGAAAAAAAGAACTTCCTTGTCATTGGCTTTACTGATGGCAGCATGTTGGTTATGGGAAACATGATCCATCAGATGAGTCCTCTCGCTAGCGTGACCCTTTTCTCGGACGGGAGCCTTCTGGCGAATGCATTGAATCCCTCTGAGGTGACCATGATTAGTTAGTGCCCTTGGGATACTTGATAGCACGTCGGTGAGTGTAACGCCGAACTCTACCATGAACTTCGTGAAAGAAGTAGTTTATGCGAGAGAACTCATTGACTACTCCATAGATGACATTACCTTACAGATGGCCAACCATGGAGCGGTCAAGGTCAAACGTGTGATGAGAAAACAGGAATACACTTCGAGAGCCATCCCTACGCTCTTCGTCACGCTCGGCTGTGACAAGCTCTTCGCGTCGGTACATGCTGGTAGGTATCGCTACCACGTGAAGGCATTCGTGCCACTGCCGCGGAGGTGCTACTACTGCCACCGCTTTGGCCATACGAATCGCTCCTGTAGACGTGCAAAGTCGGGGTTACCCGAAGTCTGTGTAAGTTGCTCCAAGGCCGACACGATTAGTTCAAATCGGGTTTGACCAAGTGTGTCGATTGCGAAGAGCCACACCGCTTCTTCGAAGGAATGTGGTGCGTATCTCCTTGAGAAGAAAATCCTGGCCGTTCAGGCCCAGTATCGTTTCTCATTTTGCAAGCCTAAGGACTTGTTCCTGGCGCGCCCGGCGCTGCCTGGAACGTCTAATGCCTCAATGTTAAGAAAGACACCATCTGCTACTGGCTCATCCAGGCCTAGGAGCAGGGTTGTTTCCGCGCCCATTCAGACCCCTTCTTTGGGTTTTACTCACCCGACAGCGCTTCCCTGGTAGAGCTGGTGGCATGAAGGGTTCACACCAGAGCCCCAGCTAAAACCAAGCCCACCCACCCCCCTTCTTCCCCAAGCATGACCTTTTTCCGTAAGGCGAAACGGCCGCGCGCTTCCACCGAGTCGTTAGACTTACAGGAGGCAACATCCCCGAAGTTGTCGTGAGGCCATGTTCCAGAGTTTCTAAACCTGCCTCCCGAAAGGAGGAGAGCACTAAAGTAGTGAATCCTGCGAAGGAGGGACATGCCCCTCCGAAGCCACCCCGTTTGCCTAAGGTTTTGGGGCAGAGGAAAGAAAAGACTCGCATAGTGAGCCCAACCTCCCCCAATAAGTCATCGACGAAACAGGGCTTTCAGCACATTTTTCGGCCAAAAGCGCCAAGAGTTCTACCTCCTGGAAGCGTATGGCCATCCTCTGAGGATCTTCTCTTGGAACAAGGCCCCCGTATCTCCTCAAAGCTATACCTGGAGGGCATATTCCTTCATTGGAACTGCTCCGGACTCCGAGCCAACTGGGAGGACCTGCGGCGGCTCGGCTCCTCCCGTTTTCCCCTAGCAATCTTTTTGTAGAAGTCTATGCTGGGCGCGTGCCCCCTGCCCAACCTCAAGGGTATAAGGGTTTTGCGAACCACCACCACTGAATGGTGGCCGGGCAGGAGGTTGCGCCATTTACATCCGACATGATGCCTCCGTTCTTCTCTTCATTTAGGCACCTCCTTTCAGGCAGTAGCTGTGCAGCTCCACCTGGATAGGAGGTATACTGTTATTTCTGCATACATTTCACCGTCAGCCAAATTCAACTCAGGATATTTCCAGCGTGCCGTGAGACGGTTGCCATGACCCTTTCACTTGCTGGGACATCTGAACGGTAGATACCCCCTCTGGGAAGACTAGTTGATTAATCCCAGAGTTCAAGTCCTTGTCGACTTGATCGACGAGCTGGAGATGTGACCTAAATGGGGATGTATTTACACATCACTGCCCGAGAACCGCTTCATTTTCCCTTCCTGCTCTATATTTGTGCTCTACGGATACACAACCTGATTTGGGGTTAGGTGTAGTCGATGACCTCCATCGTAGTGATCACTTTACCATTCAAATATCATTTTCAGGGCTAATACCGCCTGAGACCCGCCTCGGTGGGGCTTGGCGAGGGCGCGGTGGTCCGCATTTCTGGAAATGACTAATTTCTCTGTCTCACTCGAGGAGTTTAGTTCCATGGTGGATGATGCCGTTGAGTTCTTTTACACCAAACTCATTGCAGTGGGCCTAGCTAATATTCTTAGAACGTCTGGAGATTTTTCACGCCAACCGCTTCCGTGGTTGGAGAGCCGAGTGTGAAACGGCCCACAAACGGAAGCATTATGCCTACATGCGAATAAGCACCACCGGAACGATTTCACTGTCGGTGAATTTCGTCGAGCTAGGGCTAGGTTCCGTTATGTTTTGAAGCACGCTCGCTGTTCTTACTGGCGGACAGAAGTGTCTTCAGTTAACGGGAATACCCCTCTAGCAGAGGTGTGGAAGTGAGTCAAAAGGATTCGGTGCAAGTTCGCGTAGGACACCCTTCCCGTTCTAATAAAAATGGGACCGAAAACTCGGCCCCCGCTCCGGTAGCGGAATCCTTCGCGACCGCTTTCTCCGCACTTCCTAGCCTGGATGTTGCTCCACTATCATTCAATTCACTTAGAGATGTCACGAAAGCCACCAACTGGAATTTACCTCCAAGCGGAGAACTCTTCAACGACAGATTTACATTGAGTGAGTTGCGTTCCGCTCTCGCTTCGTAAGTGTACACCGCTCCTGGTCCTGAAGATGGACCGTATGCCATGCTATGACACATGGTTGAGCGAGGCATGGCCTTTCTGTTAGATTTGTTCAACAGGATTTGGGTAGAGAGTATCGTACCATACCCCTGGCAAATCGCTACTGTGCCCGCTTTTCGCACACACCGGGGAGAGATTAACCTACCCAAGCCGGTTTTTGCCCAATCTCTCTAACTTCCTGGTTATGCAAGTTGAAGGAGAAATTGGTAAATGTTAGATTAGCCTTTTTTCTGGACAGCGGAGGCCATCTGCCTTCAGCACAGTGTGGCTTCCGCAAGTTCCACTCCACGTCGGATGCTCTGCTCCGACTGTAAAATGCCGTTTGCGAGGCATTTCTTTGTAGACAGCACTACGCCACGGTGTTTTTCGATCTGGAGAAGGCCCACGATACTGCATGGCAATGCGATATCATGGATACTACCCACACGATAGGTACGGGTGGAGGGAGCCCTCTCCGGCCCAATGGAGCAGGAAGTACGAGTCCCGAAAGGGAAATGTCCTCAGTGTCACACTCTTTGCCCTGAGCATCAACGGTATCACCTAGGTGCTGCCGGAAGATGTTCTCACTACACTCTACGTAGATGACTTTTCAATCCCTATTGGCGCGGCTCAGATGCCAACCCTGGAGCATCGACTCCAACAGGCATTGAACCACGTCTCTCGTTATGCCGAAGCGCACAGCTTTCGGTTTTCTTTGACCAAGAGTAAGGTGGTGCACTTCTGCCACAATCCACGGCTTCACCCCGACACATATTTGTTTCTTAATGGGGTGCGCCTGGATGAGGTTGAGTCGCACCGTTTTCTTAGTCTTATATTTGACTGACACCTCACCTGAGAGGCTCATATTCGCAGCCTTAGCGTCTCTTGTACTCGTGCCATGGATATTCTCCGTTCAGTGACGTTCAGCGCTTGAGGCGCTGATAGGGCTACTGCCTTACTTTTGTATCGATCCTTTGTTCGTTCGAAGCTAGACTACGAAAGCGAGTTTTATGCATTTGCAGCCGAGCGTGTATTGCGGAAGGTGGACTCGATCCACCACACTGGCCTTCGCCTAGCGACCGGTGCTTTCCGCACTTCTCCCATTGAGAGCTTACTTGTCGATGCTGTGGAGATGTCACTCGCTTTGCGCCGTGCACAGTGTATTTTTCGCCTGTACGCACGAGCCCGGCGCCTCCCTCAGTCTCCAATAGCTCTCACTGCATTCGCAACTAATCTTGACGGTGCCTATGCCGACGAGAGACGCCAGTCATACCTTAAGCCCTTTGATTTTAGGGCCAGGAAACTCCTTTGAGAGCTAGATATAGCTCTCGGGCCGGTGGCATCCCTGGTTCTGCCCAGGACGCCCCCCTGGAGGGTACCACCTTTGACGATTTGTCGCCACGCCTCTGCTTCCAAAGATTGTACAGCGCTGGGAGTATTGCGTTCGACCATTTTGGAGCACACCTCGAGTCACGCTGGAACCGTGCCAGTGTATACGGATGGATCGAAGTCCCAAGAGGGGTTTGGCTTCCACGCCGTATCTCCTCTGTTTGAAGTCAGCGGGGCTCCACCAGGCGCTGCGTCTGTCTTGACAGCCGAGCTGGTGGCAATACACCACTCGGTACGGGAGATTACGCGACGTGCCCGGTTCGGGGACCGGATTGTGATCTATAGCAACTCACAAAGCGCCCTGAGTGCTCTTGGGGCATTGCAATCTCCGCATCCCCTGGTTGGCGATATCCGTGACACCACGGTTTTGGCGAGCCGGGCGGATGTCAAGATTATCTTCTGTTGCGTTCCTGGACATGTAGGAATTTGGGGGAATAAGGGCGCCAAATAGTCCGCCAGAACTGGGCGACTAGACCAGCGTTTCGCTCTTCCTCACACCGATTACATGACAGGAATACGGGCCGGTCTCCGGGCTGTTTGGCAAAGAAGATGGGAGACGGTCGAGAGGAACCTAAAGTTGCGTGCCATTGCGCCACGACTGTTCCCATGGACCTGTGCCCCAATGCCGCGACGGCTTCAGGTTGTAATACCATTGGTATTACAACAAAAAAATATCCATTAAAATTAAATTGTATATTATAATTACTAATGTAGGATTTGATGACAATTGGACTTAGGTACTAAAAAAAAATTAGAAAGTTCCATAGAATGAAATTTCAGTTAGTTATTTATATCAGCATTACATTTAAGTAATATCAGTTGCTGAAATGTTTCGTCCGATAAAGAACTCCGTTTTCGAGATAAGGTCAATCCTCTTAAAGAGAAGAGCCGTTCCACAGGAGCTGACGACGGAAGGGTGGTGTTGTATTTAATAAATAACTTTTTAATGTTTTGATATCTATCTAAACTTTGAAATGTTATATTTGAATCCTGAAGGTAACTGAACAATTCTAAATCTGCGGTTCATCGTGCGTGAGTGAGTTTTGTAAATCCAAAATAATCGTCACTGTCCGATACACCACTGGATGATTCAGCTTCGGGTCCCTCTGCTAAATTCTCAATGACTTGAATCATAATATTTTTAACAGTCTTGGGGCTTGAACTGTCCCATGAAATACTGATATCTATCGAGTGTAGTTTAAATAATGGATGACTTGTTGAAGCAGTAATAACATCTGTAACGCTGGCTTCATTTGTCAAGGTCAAATAAGATTGGTAGCGCTTTCCAAAGCCCTTAGTGACTGCACTTAGAAGAAGTTGGCAAAATTTGAGAGAACATGACTGAAGGCTCTTCATCTTTTTCTCCACAGTGAGCAAGGTAGGGAGCAATTCTCCATAAAAACAGTTTTGTTCTCCCTGCAGGCAATCAATTGCCACTGCAATAGAAGCCCAATCTGAGACATACTCCCCAAGAAATTCAATTTCGTGACTTCTGAACACTATAAGTTCAAGGGACGTCATGAGTTGATGTAATTTGTCCTTGTGTATTAAAAGTAATGATAATGCATCAAACAGAGAGTTTCACCTTGTAATGCAAGGCACCTTTAATGAGCAGTTGATAACAGTTTTGATAATCACTGGTGATTTTGGACGACCGCTTTTGTTCCATAATGCTGAGCATTTTCCCATCGCAGCATGATTGATATTTGCAAAAGAAGATATTTTCAGTGTCTGTTTTGAATCAGTTGTGGTGACGAGACTGAGTGTGTGTGAAGCACATCGCAAATGCTTGGGTAGACTGAAGCTGCATGGGTCGGACGAAATGTCTTCTTCCTGATCTAAGGCACTTCTCATTAAGAAACTATCCTCTAGCTCGTGCTCACCCTGATCTTCTTCACCTACTTGGATTCCAACTTCTGAATCTGGGGACACATTTTCAGCAGTGACTACAAATTCCTTAAACGCTTTAAGAATATTAGAGCTGTTATAAGTGACGGTGCTCGCGATTTTCTGCAGGGGGGTATCGTATTCACTGATGATAATATCCATATGTTCAGCAGTCTTGATGTAGTTATGTTCTCCTTTGAAGCGACAGCATGCCAATACTCCAATGTGACGCACAAGAGCAGCTTCTTTAGGCTAAAAAAAAAAAATAAAATAACAGTCCAATGTTTGTCTCATAAATGTTTCCATAAATTTTACATAATAATATAATCAAGATAACTTCCACCAAAAAATAGGTCTGCTTTCAGCCAAGAGCTGATAACTCCCTAACTGTAAAGACATTTTCAATTTCATATTTCATAAAGAGCAAAATCTTAACATACCCAATGAACTGTAACGCCCAAAAAACTACGGTGACAGGTTGACCAAATATCTGCAGTAGAACATAAGTAAGAGGTGTTGTCTAGTATATTCTTAAGTAGAGCTCTTGTCAATTTCTCTTCTTCTATAAGATTTCGGCCTAGCGTCCGCCTTGAAATGACGTCAACTAAAGAATTTAGACCTGCGGTTGTGGAATGTGTGATTATTGCAAGTAAAATTGATTTTCACAGTAAAATGAGAATATATGGTATGCATATAAAGTTTTATATATAAAATGTAGCTATATGAATATCCTATAGCTATATAGGACTGGTACATTAATTCATAAATATATTATTAATCCTTCACATTCAGAATTACATAGTAAAATATTGACTTTCAGTATTGTTAAGAATATATACATTATCAAGCTTTATTTCTTACATTTTTGATGGGCGGACATGCTAGTTTTGACATAATGATATACAGGTATTGCTACTATAACGAGATACATCGTTATAGGAATTCATCTAATAACTACCTATAATCGATTAATAATTGTACTAATTATCCATGGAAAAATTTATTCAATAATATCTTCAAATAATTGATAGCGCACTTTTAGAATATATGTATGTGGATTCTCATGAAATTATTGCAATATCTTAACCTCTGCTGTTTGTATTTCTTCCTTTATTTAACTTCGTTATATAGCCTACGTAGTGACCAATGATGCGAACGCTTTAGTATTTGGTCGTTATAAGAGCCTTAACCTGTATTACTAATACTATAATTGTAAACAACAATTGTAACTCAGAAATCACCTTTAATTAACCTCACAAATGCTGGTTGCTCCATGGTTGATAGGGGATGCACATCTTGCATGATAAATTCTGCAATCAGCTTATCAAGAACAGATTGTTTGACCTTCTTAGTATTCACCGCAAAGCACTCCGGTAGTGTCTTTACTTTAACACTGCTGCATGAAGGACCATCGTCTAATACTGAACATTTTCTTTTTGAATCTTTTCTTTGAGTTGTCAGGTAGTTATCCGCTTTTTGCACCAAAGCAGGATGCTTTCTCTGTTGATAAATGTACATGATCAGATAATTGAAGGACACTTGTTTAACGTTGCCATAATTCACGTTAAATTCAATCAGCATATACTATATATAAAGATGTTGCAAAAGGAAGCAGGTAGGTTCGTGCAACCTACGCTACTTAACATTATCGTTAGCTACTAGCAATTTTGCCTCTTTTGTCAATTCAATTAAGTATCATATAATTATTAGCTTTAATAAATTCTTACCTTCAAATGAATGTGTAAATTGGAAGTAGCATTGCTCGCCGCAGAGATTCGCCATTGCATGATGTACAGACACACATCACTTTTCTTTCGTCGTAAGATTTCAGTCTAAAAACTTTACCATCTAGTAAAGGATGACTATAATTACATGATTTTTTTTCTTCCTCGACTTTATTATTGTCTATTCTCTCCATTTCACACTTTGGAAGAAGCTGAAGTTGCCATGCAACAGTTGAAATAAGGCTGAGCGCTCTCACTATACAACCGGACACAACTGTGACCATCTGTTAAATGAACTTGAACTGATGCAAGCAATCTTCCCTTACCGACTCACGCAGTCAACCGTTTGTGACATACAATTGCGACAAGCTAAAACGTGCATTACACGTTCTTAATAGCTATATAATCCTATTATCAGTAAAGTATTTGCAAAAAGTATTTAAATACATTGCATGATCTCAAATGTATTTACAAATACAAATTTAAATACATAAATATATTTAAATACAAGGTATTTAAATACTGCCCACCTCTGATGGTAACTTATTGGATTTTCCCAAAATATGGCATTTTTTTTACTATATATACAGGGTGGTCCGAAATTCTCGCCATCCCCTACCGATAAAACCCCTAAAATGATTAGTCTATTCTGACACATATTTGACCCAGCCTGCCCAAGTGGGAGGTGGGCCTCCCCTCCCTCCGCCCCTAGAGCAGTTTCTTTCTTTTTCCTGCTTTTTTCGTTCTTGTTTTGTTCTGTTTTTTTCCTATTTGTTTTATTTTTTGTTATTTTTGTTGTTTTTTTGTCTTTTGCAGATTCGTTTTATTTTGTTTTATCTATATTAGCATTTGGTTTGGCTGTAAGGTAATTACGGCGACTTTTGCCCTAGTTAGCAATCGCCAGATAAGCTCTTACAAAAGCCCCCTAAAAAGGGGACTCAACTGTTAAAATTTGGACATAAGGGCTTAAGTCTCTTAAGAGGAGACTTAAATGCTCAAATTTTAACATTTGGGGGCTGAGGGTTACTAATGAAGTCTAATATTGAAATCTTTTTAGGTAAAGATAAAAAATTGAGATCAAAAAGAAGAAGTTTTTATCTCTAGCTCCCTCTTCCCAGCGCCACCTTGTACCTTCCACACATTTTTGCTAACCTAACTTCATCGCTTTCACCACGAACCTCTGCTATTTTTTTATATAAACCTCCAACTTTACGAAAAAAACATTTCCCCCCTCTCATACTCTTACTTTAGGGGGTCAAAAGACTTAAAACAGTCCATGAAAAGGACGGTTTCAAAATGTACACAAACATACATTTACAAATACTGATCGAAGTCTATGACAGCAAATTGAGAGGGAGAATAAGAGTTACCAGGAGAAGAATCGACGTTCAACGATCGTAAAGAGAGGAAAATGTGGAGATAGAATTTAGAAAAAGGTAGAATAAGGGTTATTTTAGTGAGAGATAATGTGTGCCAGGTTGTCTGGCGACCTCATTAGATGTTCATTTTTATTCGGTCTTTGCAGTACCGTTAAGTTAAGCAATCAAACCTTTGTCGTTGTGGAACTGTTTCACCTCAAGGCAGAAGTGCCACAAGGGGGTTGCCTCAGCCATACATTGGATACAGTATATACGGCCAACCTATCTTACCCCGATCAAGACCTTGCCCAGTACGTCCAGCTGGCGGATGACATCACACAGGTTATCGCCAGCGTATTTAAAAGCGTATATATGTACATATATATATATATATATATATATATATATATATATATATATATATCGCAAATGTCAACGAGTTCGAAAGAAGAAACAAAATGAGAACCAATGTTCAGAAGTTTAAAATGATACCTATGGGACGTCGGAAGACAGCGGACGTCCTGGTACGGGGCGAACTCTATGAATATTCGAGAGAGGACCGGGTACTTGGCCTGAAGTTGAACTCGAATAGGTACAATTCCCACTACAAAGATAAGATCGTCACTGCAACGAGGACGCTACGGACTATGTACTGTTTCAAGCGACTCTCTCCGAACAACAAGAAAAAACTATATATGCTATTAGTAAGTCCGCATCTACTGTATCCCGTCATCTCCCTCCATACTCTGAGCAAAACCATCATTAGGAAAGCCCTCTTGTCCAGAATAAAGCCACACGCTTCATTGCCAACGCCATCCGATGGCACCGGATCCCCTCCGAAGTCCTACACGAAGTGACAGACATAGAACCCATCAATATTACTTTGAACAGAAGAACACAGGATATATGGCAAAATTTTACCAGATCATGCCCGCTGAAGTACTTAACCCGATCAGACTACCAATTTTGGGACTACCCGAGCTGCGATATAAGCGCGACTTCAAAAGCAGTCAGCTGCTAATCAAACGAGATATTCCCCCAATTTATCAATAAATTTACCTACAGAATAGACTATATTTATGAACCAGAATTTTAAACAAACTAACAATGAAAGATCCGAAGATGAAAATTTTAAAAAATAGAGTAAACAAAGGAACTGAAGTGGACAAATTTTTAAATATAGACAATTAAATAAAAGATCCGAAGTGGACAACTCTAAGAAAAAAAGATCCGAAGTGGACAACTCTAAGAAAAAAAGATACGAAGTGGACAAACTAATGATAAAATGTAAACAAGTAGACCAAAAACATTACACGAGGAAATGCAAATAGAGTCTTATAGCATCTAGAAGGACTTACACCAACGACAAATGTTTGAATGCTTAACTTAATGGCACTGCAAAGACCGAAGATAAATGAACATTGGTTCTAATTTTGTTCCTTCTTTCGAACTCGTTGACATTTTCGATATATATATATATATATATATATATATATATATATATATATATATATATATATATATATATATATATATATATATACGCTTTTAAATACGCTGATGGCATCCGCCAGCTGGACGTACTGGGTAAGGTCTTGATCGGATAAGGTAGGTTGGCTATATATACTGTATACAATGTAGGGCTGAGGCAACCCCCTTGTGGCACTCCTGCCTCGAGGTTAAACGGTGCCGCTCGGTCATTTACTCTTACGACCGCCTCTCGATCTACCAAGTAGTCGCAGACTATTCGCGTTACGTTGTCATCCATACGTAGATCGCGGATTTTCTTTTTTAGCCCTGGTGGCTACGCCTTGTCAAAGGCCGAGTCCACGTCTAGCAGTATAATGTCGACACTGCCGTTGCAGGCCTTGCTGAGAGCTTTTAAATACGCTGGTGAAGACTTGTCTGGTGTCACCCGCTAGCTGGACCTACTGGGCAAGGTCTTGATCTAGGTAAGATAGGTTGGCCATATTTACTGTATACAATGTTGGGCTGAGGCAACCCCCTTGTGGCACTCCTGTCTCTAGGTCAAACGGTTCCCCCTCGATGCCATTTATTCTTACGACCGCATCTTGATCTTCCAATTAGTCGCAGATTATTCGCGTTATGTTGCCATCTTTACGTAGATCGCTGATTTTCTTCTTTAGCCCTGGTGGCCACAACTTGCCAAAGGCCGAGGCCACGTCTCGAAGTACAACATCGACACTGCCATTGCCGGCCTTGCCGAGAGCTATCCTTTCAGTGATTAAAGCCAGAGCCGTTTCAATACACAGTTACTTTCGGAAGCCATGTTGTTGGTGATTATATAAGTTGTTCGATTCTAGGAAGTCCTTCAGTCTGTTAAAAAGCTTCTCTAGTAGCTTGCACATGAATTCCAGCAAAGAAGTGGGTCTGTAGCTTCCAATCTCTGCCTTGGGCTTGCCGGTTTTGGTATGAATATCATACAGGCTCTCATAAACTGGTCCAGGAAATATCCGACATTGAGGCAGGCGTTAAACACCTCAAGTAGAGCTTCATTAACGTTGTTGGGGGTGTTTATTAAATGCATCTTAGTGATACCAGTAATCCCTGGCCTCTTTTGCTTGAAGCTCTTTATGGCTTTCTCATACTCTTCATGGGAGAAGGGTCTACCTTCTTCGGCTGTGAGACGTGTTCCGTCCACAAAGTGGTAGGGTGTGATTCGTTGCCCAGTTCCCGTAGTCTTGAAAGACCTTGTTCCTCGTACCTCTCAAATTTTCGTTCTCCCTATCCCCAACACGAAAAATGATTCTGTCAATATGTTCTGAACTCATGTTCGATGTCGTAGTCTTCTGGGAGTTATCCGCCATTAACTAACTTTTATACGACTTTTGAGGGGAGTGCCTCGCAATCTTTTCAGTTGACTCCAGAACTTTCTAGGGTCTCCTTCTGCGTTAATTTTAGCTATTATCTCATCCCATTGGTCTCTCGATTTCTCCATTATGCGATGTTTGATCTCATTCCTTAGATCTCCTTAGATCTTGTGAAGTAGATGGTTTCCTCTAGTTGATCCATTTTCTCTAGAATGTTTAGGGTCCCACATTGGAGCCAGTATTATTTTATGCTCCGTCTAGGGGACAGCTAATCGGTTAGCCTCTGAGATCTTTGACGTAAAGTGGTCGATATTTACGTCGATTTCTTCGAGAGTAGCACATTCCAGTTGTTCTACCTACACATGTTGTAAATGTTCACGGTACAAGTCCCAGTTGACTCTTGCTAGACATCTACACTTAGGAACCGTACAGGGATCGGCGAGGTGGAGACATGGGTTATCATATTGACGTGGTCTGATAGAATGAAGGGGCCAGGAAGAGTCACTTGATTGAGAGAGTTCTTATTCGTTAGAACTATATCCGGTGTAGTCGCCGACCTTGCCGTATGGAAAGTGGCGAAGTCGGGACCTACTCTCTGAACTATGCCTCTGGCAACTAATAGGCTCATCGAGTGACCGGCTCCGTTGAATGCTCTAGTATATCCGGCTTGCCTACAGCGGGTGTTTAAATCTTCGATCAGGATTGTTGACGATTCTCTTCTGAAGAATCGCAGGAAGTTAGGGATCGGGAGATACGGACGCCTGGGAGGTTGATACCCGACCGCAACTACCAGGTCATCAAATGTCATGCGGATCTTAATTGCCAGATAAATTTCCTCCAAGTCTCGTTGATTCCCTTTCTGATAGTAATGGCTGCTCCATCGTACCTCTTCTTCGAGTGGTTATCCATCAGTACCTCGTAGTTGTATATTTTGTGTATTCATTATCATCATTTAGACCCTGTTCGGAGATGAGTACGATATCGGGACCAGTGGATCTTATAATCTCGTTGCACATCTTACTTTTGGCGGTCCAACCATTTACGTTGAACGAGAAGATTTTTAAACCTTTGATGAGTTTGGTACAGGTAGCCATTATTAATTATATATTAGTGGGTTGCTTGACCTTAGTTCCTCTTTCCCTGTTGAGTGATCTTACTCTTCCCGATCGGTTCTTTCTAAACTGATCCTGGTTAAGGTTGAAGCAGGATTCGGGACAGATTTGGATCTGGCCCCGGTTGAGAGCTTGTAACAGGTCTACTTATGAGATGTCGGCATCGAAATCACATTTAAATGTTCCTTTTATGATCCCATCAACCAAACCCGTAACTTTGAACTTCTTTGGTATAGGAGCGGATGGGGAGCCGTAAATTTCCATACATAGGTATTGTGTATTTTTGAAGGGTATGGAGGACACGGCAGCTGCCATTGTCACTCTATCCAATTCGATTTTTTTCGCGTAATCGTCACACTTGGTAGGTCGCCCGTTTCCATCTGAACTTCCTTGTCCTTGCCCTGGTCCTTCTTGCGTAGGCATTGGTCTAGAGAAGCCGAGCGAGACCTCGGCACCGTTTGTTTCATGCTCTTTAGTTGGGAACCACATTGGTTTAAGACCATTGTGAATCAACATTCTATTAAGCTCAGTTGCGTAGCTTCCTCGTTTCGTAATGTTAGTGAAATGAGCATGTAAAATGCACATTACGAGATCCGGTCTCATGTTTGGGTCGAGTTACAGCATAGTTTTTTTCCTGTTCTGGGTTCTTTGCCACCTGTGCATAGCTAGTAGTGGCTCTTCTATTCTTTTCTTCAATCATCGCCTTTTTTGTCGAAAATCAGTCTTTTTTTTATTCGGCATGCCATCGATAAGGTGCGGTGGGAGTTGCAGCAGTTAAGGCACTCCTTGTTCGGGTTCTTGCAATCCGCCCAGGTGTGGCCAGATTCTGCGCACTCAAAACATTTCTTTCCTTCGAATTGGCAGTCCTTTGCCGCATGCTTCTCCATTGCGTAGCACAAGAAACAAATTTGCAGTGGAACAAACAATTCTCTACCGATGCAACTAGCGGAGACTTTCGAGTAGAACATAATCAGCCCATTTTCAGCTGCCTTTGCAGCTATCTCGGTTGTTTTGAATACTACTTTGAACACGTGTGTGTGTTCAATAGCATCATGGTTCTTGAATTTTATAGCCTTGTCGATCTTTGCCAATTTTGTTTTTCTTCAATCTCTTTTTTGATTTCTTCAGCAGAGTGATCTCCAACATAGTGGTCAATAGGCCGACATATGATCGACCTCTTTGCTGAGACATGTGGAGGAACCTTAGGCGTAAGGCCGATTTCTTCTAGATCTTCTCGCGACTTTTCATTAAGCAGTTTGTCAAGGTCTTGGTTCGTGTCGCAAAAGGCCATATATCCATAGGCCTGATCTTTGAGTCGGCAGAGTGCAATTCTCAGCTTGGAGAAGATGACCTCAAATACTTTCTCGCGCGTGGGCTTTTGGCATCGCTCTTTGATCTAGAGCGGGACGCATTTCTCGCCGCTGGGGTCGTCCATGACGGCCTCAACTATGGGTTCCTTCTTGAAGCCTAGCAGGCCCTTATCATGGGGGCGTGTTCCTAAATAGTCTCTGGTTTACCTTTTCTGCCCTACCTAATTAATATGTCTATCGGGGTCCTCCTACCTGCCCTGACCACTCCGCCCCAGATTGGGGCCCCCTTCTTCGCGCCCCCTATAGAGTTTCCTTCCGCGGTTCAGACACGTCAGAGACAGGCGGCTTCTACAGACCTTAAGTGGCAGAAAAGTTATCAGTACCAGAGATGTGCTGCTGAGTAGAAATGAGCAAATTCACGATGAAATCTCCGAAGAATCCAAATTTCCTCGCTGATGCGTGCTCGCGCGCGCGGAGGTGGCCGTATGCAGGAGCAGTCGGTGAAGGTTGGATCCAAAGCGGCGTTACTCAAATTCCGGGTATCCTCTTCACCTACTAATCACAGTGTAGAATTCCGAAAGTGGATGTAGCAGGACTTTACTTTATCAAGTGCATGATAAGTCTTGCTAAAAAGCGCAGCCATGACAAGAAATGAGTGGGAACGCCGGCTTATGTACGAATCTGACTGAACATTACTCTGACCATCGTCTGGCTTATCATTGTTTCTTGTCACTTTGAGGAAGCTCCTGAGCAGCGAAACGTCAGTAGTAAAGAACCTGGTACCACTCCTGGTTTCTCTTATTCTCCCACTTCATTTACAAATACGTATGTGTACACTAACCTACATTTACACTTAGAAGTAGCGAATATATCTTTACATGTAAACATATCTATACTAACGGACACTTAGTTGTGTACACAGGGTAAATTTACTATTACGTCCATATACACGTATGTAGAAATACATGGACTTACGAGTACACGTATGCTGGTTTGCTCCTAAGTACAGGTACGTACGTTTAAACTTAGTGGATGTATTTAAATGTTGGTTTACATGTGCGTAAATATAGTAAAAATAATTTTAAACTAAATGCATTAGTAGGAATGTAGATTTACACCGCATTACACGAATGTAGATTTACACGTAGGAACTTGCACACGAAGGTAATCTTACACATTTTGACATATACACGAACTTAGACTTATACTCGCTAACGTGCAACGAACGTACATTGACATCTACGAACGTGTGCACGAATGTACATTGGGGAGGCTGAAATGCAATAATGGAGAAATGGAAGTTAAAACGCCGAACGCCAAACCGCTTCAATCCAAAGATAAGCAAAAATATTCAGGAAATTCTCGTAAGAGGAAACCCCCAAAAGGCGAGAATTCCTCTTAAAAGAGAGCAATTTCTAATTTCCATTTGAAAGTAATGAACATCAGATCACAGCATTTAAGAAGATGACAAACAACGCAGGTAAACAAGCTGAGGGTGTAAGCGCAACGGTTAGTAAAAATATATCTGAAATTAAAGTTTGGAAACGTGGAAGAAGCTAAAGTCAACACAACTTCCCCCTTTGCAACAAAACTGGAGACGAAGGGAATGAATAAAGATAAGGAATTGTCAAGAACTAACATTCGCTTGCCCGGAACAGAGAGAGAGAGAGATTAAGCTCACTCATCTCTCGCATCAAAGCATTTGACTCTAATTGGCAAGAAGACAGAAAGTGCCGCTAACCAATGAAATTCGAGAGGCAATGACGCAAATTCAGCGAGAAGGTGGCAACAGACGCAATCAGCGAATTATTAAATCACAATATTTTTTAATTTAATTATAAATTTACTGAAAAATAGGAATCGAAAAACAACATAGGTTTCAACAATATTTTGCAAATTTCTGACACTTGTAATTTTTCAGATGTTTTATTTGTTCTTGTGTTCTTCTTATTGCTTTACTAAGCCCTCCCCACAAGTTCTCTTGGATTTAAGTCTGGGCTTTGTGGTAGCCATTGCACAAGGGTGATCCCGGCTACTCCAAACCAATAATTCTTGGTGTGATTGAATGTGTGGCATGGGGCATTTTCCTGCTGAAATATAACTTTATTCCTTGTTTTGGAATGCAATTTATGGATAGATAACTCTAAACCTGTGACAATATGGTGGTATAAGGGTTAGTATAGCAATGATTAGCTACTTTCACACTTCATATGGTACACCTGGGCAACGCTACTCTTCGTCCAATCCAAGTTAATAATTGTATCCAGACCAATCATACAGCGTGAAGGTTGCTACTCATTGTTATAGTAACCACACACCATCACTTCGTACCATCAGTTTAACTAAGTATGGTGGTATAAATTGTGGAATTCCCTCTTCCATGGCATAAAGGCATCTACCCTGGCCCTGACGTTTCATATTTGGTACCACGCAACCAAGAAGAACTCTTCGCCTCACAAAGGTAGCATCAGAACGGCCAAAATTCTAAAAAAAAATTGTTTCTGCTCACCTTAAATATTTATCTAAGCTAGATCAGGTGTTTTTCTGTGATTCTGTAAGGAAGCCGAAGGCGAGATCTGTCTTCTCTAGGTGTTGTGCAACGTTTTCTGCCACTTTTCTTCTTGATACAAATCTCTCGGTCTTTTAAACTGTTTTATATTAATTTTGATAACATATCTTGAAAATTTTTTTTTAGCAATTTCGATTTGTGATAATCCTTGGATTTGTTGCTCTCTTTGCTTCTCTAAGTTATTCAGTTTCAGGTATATCACTTATTTGTAACGATATTGAACACACAATAGTTATAAACTTAAGCTGCAACAAAAGTAATATTGGTTAAGTTCCTATCTTAGAAGACCTACCATTTTATTAGTTACAAATCATTTAGTACAAATCATTTGAATGGGACTGGCCATTGAGTGGTGAATGGGACTGGCCATTGAATGGTGAATGGAACTGGCCATTTAGTGGAGAATGGGACTGGTCATTAAGTGGACTAAGTAGTCCTTGCTGGCTCCTTGTAACTATAACTATGTAAAATACTAAGAAATTCAAACATATTAGCAAAATGCACATTATTGTCTGACATATTTAGGAATAAAATTATAGATTTTAAAAAGTTTGATTGATTATGTTAAATCTATGAGGGGTGCCTTAGACTTTTGGCCAATGGTGTAGGTGGGTGAAATATGAGTATATGCGATGAGGGAAATAAGGAAGAGGTAGTATGTGTGTATAAAGTAAGGGGCTTGCAAATTATTTATGCTATGAGAGAAGAACATAAAGAATTTTGTTTGGGATTATTTATATTAGAATTTTTAACATCCTCTTTCACCCATTGCTGGGTCTATACAGGCGTGGGACAGATAGTGGGAGATTTAAAACAGAACCAAACAACAAGGTCTGCTGACCAAAAAGTCGCGTGCCCTCACTTATTCTAAGAGTGTGCCCGATTCGGAGACGAAAGAAAGCGACCTGAAGCCGTCACGGCATTGGGGGATAGGTCCATGGGAACAGTCGCGGCGCAATGGCACGCAACTTTAAGTTTCCCTGGACCGTCTCCCATCTTCTTTGCCAAGCAGTCCGAAGAGCTATCTGTATTCCTGCCATGTAGTCGGTGTGAGGAAGAGCGAAACGCTGGTCTGGTCGCCCGGTCCTAGCGGACTCTTTGCCGCCCTCATCGACGCGCTCATTCCCCGCAATTCCTACATGTCAAGGAACCCAGCAGAAGATAATCTCGACATCCGCCCGGCTCGCTAAGACCGTGGCGTCACGGATATCGCGAACCAGGTGATGCGGAGATTGCAATGCCCCAAGAGCACTTAGGGCGCTTTGTGAGTCGCTATAGAAAACAATCCGGTCTCCGAACCGGGCACGTCGCGTAATCTCCCGTACCGAGTGGTGTATTGCCGCCAGCTCGGCTGTGAAGACAGGCACAGCGACTGGTAGAGCCCCGTGACTTCAAACAGAGGGGATACGGCATGGAAGCTGACCCTATTTTGGCACAAGTGACCCTAAGGCTTCGACTATGAGCCTCCCAGGTGAGGCGTCGGTCAAATACAAGACCAAGGAAAAGGTGTGATTCAACCACTTCCAGGCGCACCCCATTAAGAAACAAATCTGGGTCGGGGTGAAGCCGTGGGTGGCGGCAGAAATGCACCACCTTACTCTTAACCAAGGAAAAACGAAACCTGTGCGCTTCGGCATAGCGAGAGATGACGTTCAATGCCTGATGGAGTAGACGCTCCAGGGTTGGGATCTGGGCCACGCCAATAGAGATCGAAAGGTCGTCTACGTAGAGCGTAACGAGAACATCTTCTGGCAGCACCGAGGTGATGCCGTTGATGCTCAGAGCAAAGAGTGCAACACTGAGGACACTTCCCTGTGGAACACCATCATCCTGCTCCATTGGACCGGAGAGGGCTCCCACCACCCGTACGCAGAATCGACGATCTCGCAAAAAATCAGATATAGACAATGGGTGGCGTCCACTCACCTCATCGTGTGAAGAGTCTCCATGATACCGTAACGCCATTCGGTATCATAGGCCTTCTCCAGATCTAAAAATACCGTGGCATAGTGCTGTCTACGAAGGAAGGCCTCGCAGACAGCATTTTCCAGTAGGAGCAGAGCATCCGACGTGGAGTGGAACTTGCGGAAGCAGCACTGTGCAGAGGACAGATGGCATCCGCTGTCCAGGAAAAAGGCTAATCTAAAATTAACCAATTTCTCCATCAACTTGCACACGCAAGAGGTTAGAGAGATTGGGCGGAAACCGGCCGGAGTAGAGTGATCTCTCTCCGGTTTGCGAAAGGCGAGCACAGTAGCGATTTGGCAGGAATCTGGGAGGAGACCCTCCACCCAGATCCTGTTGAACAAATCTAAGAGAAAGGCCATGCCTCTCTCACCCAGGTGTCGAAGCATGGCGTACGGGACATCGTCCGGATCATGTGTGGTGTTCGCGCACGAAGCAAGAGCGGAACGCAACTCATTAACAGTAAACCTGACGTTGAAGGGTTCTCCGCCTCTGGAGGTAAAGTACAGTTGGTGGCATTCCGCGACATCAAGACGTGCATTGAATGCTGGCGGAGCAACGTCCCGGCTAGAGAGTGCGGAGAAAGCGGTTGCGAAGGATTCTGTTACAGACGCGGGGTCCAATATCGCGGTCCCATTCTCCTGGAGTACGGGAGGGGGGTCCTGCGGGAACTTGCTCCGAATCCTTTTGACTCGCTTCCACAACTCTGTTAGAGGGGTCTTCCCGTTAAGTGAAGACAAGTATGCCCGCCAAAACGAGCGGCGGGCGTGCTTCAAAATATACCGGAACCTAGCCATAGCCCGATGAAATTCACCGACAGTGGAATCGTTCGGGGCTGCGCTTATTGCGCATGTAGGCATAACTCTTCTGTTTGAGAGCCGTCTCACACTCATCGGACCACCACGGGAGTGATCGGCGTGCAAAACGGCCAGACGTTCTTGGAATAGTAGTCAGGCCCGCGGGAATGACGTTACAGGAGAAGAACTCAACGGCCTCATCTACCGACGTAAACTCCTCGACTGAGATAGAGAATTCTATCATTTCCTGAAATGCAGGCCACCGTGCCCGCGCCAAGCACCGCCGAGGTGGGCTCTCAGGCGGCAGTTGCCCTGAAAATGATATTTGAATGGGAAAGTGATCTACCATGGAGGTCATCGACCACCCCCTAATAAAAATCAGGCTGTGCATCCGAAGAGCACAAAGATAGATCAAGGCAAGAAAATGAAGCGGTTCTCGGACAGTGATGCGTAAACTCATCTACATTTAGGACACCCATCTCAAGCTCTTGGATCAGATCGGCAAGAACTTGTCCTCTGTGATTTATTGAGTAATTTCCCCAGAGTAGATGTCTGCCGTTCAGATCTTCAAGCAAGAGAAAGGGCCTCCGCAACCGTGTCACGACGCGGCGGAAGTCCCCTGGGTCGAGGTCAGCTGACGGTGGAATGTACGCAGAGATGATAGTATACCTCCTATCCAGGTGAAGCTGCACAGCCACTCCCTGAAAGGACGTATCTTAAGTGAAAAGAAGAACGGAGACATCATACTGGGTGTAAACCGCGCATCCCCCTGCCCGGTCGCCATCTAGTGGTGGTTGTGGGGTCGCAAAACCCTGCCCGGGAGGACGGGCATGGGGCACGCGCCTAGCATGGTCTCCTCTAGAAAAATAGCTAATAAGGGGACGAGATGAGCTTCCGCAACTCCTCCCAGTTGCACCGGAATCCACGGCAATTCCATTGAAGGAATATGCCCTCCACGCCTAGCTCAGAGGAGACGCGGGGGCCCTCTTCGAACAGTAGACCCTCACGGGCACTGTTGGACGGACAAAGCGCTGAAGGCGCTGTCGCCTTTGAGGACTTATTGGAGGAGGTTGGGGTCGCCATGCGGGTCTTTTCCTCCCTCCACCTCGATCTCTTAGGCGAGCGTTGCGGCTTCAGAGGCGGGGGGGGCACTCTTTTCGAGGATCCACCGTCTCCGAGCCACCAGCCCACTACTAGGCGTGGGCGAAAGAGCCGAAGCTCCTTTGTTGCTGTCCTCCTATCGGGAGACAGCGTTAGGAACCCCGGAAGATCGCCTGGTCACCAACTTCAGGGGTGTTGCCTCCTGTGAGTCTAACGACTCGGTGGAGGCGAGTGGCCGTTTCTTCTTACGGGAAAACGGTCACGCTGAGGAAAGAAGAGAGAGCCCTGGTTTTAGCCGGGGCTTGGTGTGAACCCTTTGTGCCACCAGCTTTACCAAATGCTCCGAATGGGCGCGGAAACAACCGTGCTTGTTGGCCTGGATGGTCCAGGAGAAGATGGTGTTTTTCTAACTATTGAGGCATAAGACGTCCCAGGCAGATCCGGGCGCGCCAGGACCAAGTCCTTAGCCTCGCGGAATGAGAGTCGATCTTGTGCCTGAACACTCAGGATTTCTTTTTCGAGGAGGTATGCACCACATTGCTTCGAAGAAGCCGGGTGCGGCTCTCCTGCATTTGACACACTTGGCCACACACGATTTGGACTTATCGTGTGCGGCCTTGGAACAATTAACACAGACTTCGGGTGACCCGGGACTTTACACGTCTACATGAACGATTCGTATGGCCGAAGCAGTGACAGTAATAGCACCTCCACGGCAGTGGCACAAATATTTGCCTTCACGCGGTAGCGGTATCAACCGGCACGAACCGACTCAGGGATCTTGTCACAGTCGAACGTGACGAAGAGTGTAGGAGTGGGTCTCGAGGTCCCTCCCTGTTTTCTCATCACACGTTCGACCTTGATCGCCCCATGGTCGGCCAGCTCTAGGGTGATGTCTTTAATGGAGTAGTCAACAAGTTCCGTCGCATAAACTACTCGTTTTACAAAGTTCATGTTAGAGTGCGGGTTACACTCAACGCGGTGCCATCAAGTGTCCGAAGAGCACTTATCTTGGCCGCCGCGGAGGGATTCGCCGCATTCGCCTGAAGGCTCCCGTTCGAGAAACGGGTCACCTTCGGCTATCTACCAATTACACTAGCTAATGCTCTCCTCTGATCGATCATGTTGCCCTTTGATAACATGGTGCCATCAGTGGAGCGAATAACGAGGAAGCGTTTGAAGCCAGCCGGATCGAAAACGCCAGGTAACCTCTGAATGAAGGGCCACGATGTTATCGAGACTCCGTCCTGCGCACTTTTAGTCTTAGTCTGGGTCTCCGCACCCGGGAGGGGGGGGGCAGATGGCCCAGATGTGCCGATCTTGGCTTGGTCGCTTACCGAAGCAGCAGACCCATCCGTCCCCGCAGCCCCCGCGGATAAAGAGGAGCTCCGAGTCTTTTTTAGTCTTTTTTTGGTTCTTTTTCTTTTTTGGAGAGGAGGGAGGGAAATGAACCAGCTTCTCACCTCCGCCGGCATGAGACCCCAGGCCAGATGGACCTGCCTTAGCTAGGTCCTTCTCCGAAATGGAAAAGGTCCTGGCAGTCGTAGGGGCACCGGTCGGAGGAGATCCCGCCCCTCCTTGTACTGTCTTGGAAACCCTAGCCATTTGAGGAGGACCTTGAATAGGGGCGGATTCTGGTTCGGTAATTGTCACCGAGACGGATTCTCTCCCATGGAAGGCCACCCTACCGTCTTAGGCTGGGTTGCCTCAAGGACCATGTATATCTCAGAGGGGGCCTCCAGTTGGCCGTCCTCCCCCCCCCCAGGACATCACAGGTCACGTTGACAGAGCTGTCTCTAGTCACGTCTGGGGAGGCACAGGCCTTGACCCCGGAAAGGTTTAATATTCTTGCCAGCAGGTCTTTTGAGGGAAGCGACCCAAGGGGCATGGCTTTCATCCCCCAATAAGGGGGTTTGCCCTACCGAGCCGCTTTAATGGGGAGCAGTCGGCTTTGGGTTGCCTGCTGGTTTTCTTGGCAGTCCCCTTGGAAAGAAAAAGGGGGACTGCGGCTGGGAAAATGTAGGTGCCCAAAAGCACCCCCAGATAAGGGGGTGAGGGGGAGTCCCCTACACTCGTAGGCGAAAGAGAGGTGTAAGCCTCCTCTCCGGTTAGAGAAATTTAGAGGGGCCCCTGCGCAAGCACAAGGAGGGGACCTCCATTTGTCTGTGGAGCTGCACGAGGGCGGCTCCGTCGATGGAACAGGGGAAGTTGAGGGTTGATTTTTTATTTGTTCATCATTGGGCATGGTGACCCTATATTTTATACGGGAAGCAATCGCTCATCACCCCTCGCATTAGCCCGCCCGGCAAGGGGTGCGTACAGGCCTGGCAGAGCCAGGTGCCGCCATTCAGGACCACCCCTCCCGCCTGATGGCCTGGTAGTCCATCGGCATGGCGACTCCACCTTGGACACGGCGTAAAAAAATAGAATGTTAAGTGAGAAGGAAAGGGGATATGAGGAAGGTATGGGTGGGGATGAAGCAGGTTGTTAAAAAGCCACCATCCCGAACTGGAGCTCAGGGGTTAGGGAACATTGTCCCCTCCCCCCTCAGCCCTGATCCAGGATGGTTGGCTGAGAAGAAGGTCAGCATCTATCCTGTGAAATTAGAGGCTGACCAGGGTAAGTTGTGGGAGAGGTTGTATGAAAAGCGACCACGTATGGGAGAAATACAGGCTGTCTGAAAAAAAGGAGAAGAGGCTAAGCTGTGGTCAACGAAGGTGAAGAAGGTCTCTCTCTCTCTCTCTCTCTCTCTCTCTCTCTCTCTCTCTCTCTCTCTCTCTCTCTCTCTCTCTCTCTCTCTCTCTCTCTCTCTCTCTCTCTCTCTCTCTCTTGAATTGCTCCGGGTATATATTGGTCCCGCTCCAGGCTGACGGACATATTTGGTTAAACGTGACTTCCCCAAAAAGAATGCACTTCAACGAGCTCTCTCCCAAGAAGAGTGAGTGACGGTCGCAAGCCACGGAAGAGCTGGACATCACCCCCGTGTCTTCGGGTCGAGGAGAAGAGTCTCGTGAGGCAACGTCAGCCTTTCTCATCCGCCTTCGGATCAAAGATTGGAGAAGCCGTCCTCCGAAGTTCATCTGGTGACCTCTTACTACAAGAGTCCCATTAGCTCGCTCAAGCTAAGTGTTGGGAAGTCATCTCCCCCTCCCCTTCGAAGTTCGTTCGGTGACCTCCTGAGGACAGGAGGCCCGCATCTCGCAAACGCGAGTTCGAGAAGAGTAGCCCCACCCGCTGTGGGTTCTGTGGCTACCTCCCCCCGTGAGTAATCAAGGTCACCAAGACCTTCCCCTAGTTGCCCCACCTTACCCTCGAGTTTCAAAGGAAGTAAATCATTGATTACCCTCAATCTCCCATTATAACTATTCCCTAACCACGGTTATCTAACTAGTATTTGGAGTTTAAGTCCGTCTCATTTCTCATTTATGTACCATTTATATCCTTAATTATTGTTGTCCCCGTTTATTCCGTGTGTATTAAAAGTCTATTTTTGTCATTGTGTTTGTTATATTCCTTGGTTACGAAGCTGCCGCTATCCATGTAAATCGCACTCTTAGAAACAATAACAGTTGTGGCCTTGCTGGGCCTACTTTAGAGCCTGTGTGCGCATATTCCCGTGCACTTGGCCATACCTCGATATGTTGTTATTGCAAAAAATAATAATTCCCTGACTAACATTGAAAAGACTTTGGAAAGTTTATTATTTGAAAGGGAATGTAAAACAATATAACCGTTTCAAATTTCGTTAGAATCAGACGAATTGTTATGATGTTATTGCCCCCCCCCAAAAAAAAAACTAATTCCCGGGCTAACCTTAGGAGGACAATAGCAATTATATCATTCGAAAGAGAATGTAAAACAACATAATGGTTTCAGATTTCGTGAGAATCGGCCAAATAGTTATGATGTTATTACCAAAATAAACTAATTTCGTGGCTAACCTTGGAAGGACTTTGGCAATTATATCATTCGAAATTTAATGTAAAACAACATAAGGGTTTCAAATTTCGTTAGAATGGTCGGAATAGTTATGATATTATTGCCAAAAGAAAATAATTCCCTGGCTAACTTGGGAGGACTGGCAATATATATTTTTTAATTAAATGGCAGGCCTTAACTTTTTGTCACACCTCATTTATGGAATTGGAAAGGCGAAAAATGGTTACACCCTAGTTGCATAGTTTAGAATAGTATAGCATAGCACATTCTAGCATAGAATAACATAGCATATTATTGCATAGTGGTGCTTATCATATTATAGCATAGTATTACATGGCATAATATATTATAGCATAACATAGTATAGCATAGCAAAACATAACATAGTATAGCCTAGCATAGCATATCCTAGTATAGCCTAGTATTGTCTAGAAGAGTATAACATTAAATAGCATATCTGTCGTAGAATTCCCCCATCTTTTTGTTCTATCTCTAAGAGTGCTAAGAGTGTCTAATATATTGATATTATAAGAATATCTTAACGAACAGAGCCGTTACGAAACACGTAAGGATATAAAAGAAACGCCCACTAATTCACAAAATAAGCCTATATTTTACCTTTATCAATTGAATACATAACATTTATACATTAACTACCGCAATACTCTGAATATTATCCTAAACAAGAATTAATTAAATTAGTTTACCCACAAAAATTGGTTAACGTTTTCTCTACACACAACAATAATTTAAGAATTAGTCTTACGGACTCATCTGGAGTTTAAAGGCCTCAAAAATGTTATTTACTCTCGACGCGTGCCGCCGGCCAGATGTAGATGAGCGAGATCACACGGTTGTTTTGGCGAGGGTGGCAGCTGGGGGGTCCACACGTTCTCCCGGGGGGGGGGGGGTTCAAGGACGAGAACCAATAGGGTGCTTTATGCAACACCTAGGCAGTCGTGGTCTCTCTGGCGAGAGTGAGTCGAACTTGGTTCTTAAATCAAGTTAACTTGGAGTGCGGTGTGATCACCGAGTAACGAGCTCGAGGAGGAGCTTTTCTCCTTCGTTACTTATTTCCTTATGGACGAGGACTGAACTCGGGGAGGGTCTTCTTCAAGGGCGAGGATAACGGAGGGGGGTTTCTCCGGCGAGAATAAGTTACTTAAAGTTCGGTTTGATAACCGGGAACTAGCTCGAGGATGAGTTTTTTCTTAGTTTCAGTCTTCTTCAAGGGCGAGTATAACGGAGGGGGATTTCTTTGGCGAGAATAATTTGAACTTGGTTCCTTACCAAGTTAACTTAGGAGTTCGGTGTGGCCACCGAGTAAAGGGCTCGAGGGAAAGCCTTTTCCTTCTTCTTTTCTTAATTCCTCAAGGACGAGGAATACCCCTGGTGTTTAAGGTGCACCAGGATATGAGGAGTCTCTGTGGCGAGAGTAAGTTGAACTTACCAAAGTTAACTTATCGTTTGTTTTGATAACCAGGGACTTAGCTCGAGGATGAGCTTCTTCTTAGCCCCTTAAGGTAGGTAGCCCTGCCTCTCTTGCAGGGTACTTCTTGGTCTGGCGAGCCAAGTACACTACCTCTCCAGTCTCGGTAGTTCGGTTTGATCCGAAGACTTCGTCACATAGAGACTGACGTATACTACCTCGATTTTCCTCAGAGTTCCTCATTTATACCTCGTCACCCCACTGGGTGGGTGGTAAGGGGGAGAGGGGCTTGAGGACGGCCCCAGGAGAGTTCTTTTGGCCAACGGTTTTTCCCAAGAAGTCAAACATCGGCTCCTCGTTAGCCTTCGAGCTTGGGAGAAACACGTCTCCAATTTCTTATTTGACGTGAAACTGGATCTCACTCTCCTGGGGGAGATCTTACATTTTGACCATTAGGGTCTTTCATGGCACCGAGTTTTGCCACACTGCGGTTAAGCACTGAACCCGCCGATGCCTTCGACGGATGTCTTTGCGGTAACCGCCTTGTGACTGCACCAAGAGTGAACCGGGGGGGAAGGGGAGTGACTATTCCCCTACAATATCCTAGTATAGTTTCGAATAGTAGCCTGGCAAAACCTAGCTTAACGTAGGATAGCCTACCATAGTATTACCTCACCTAGCATAATTAAAGCCTAGTATAGACTAGCCTAGATTTCCTAACATAGTAAATCCTGCCTAGCCTAGCATAGTATACAGAGTAGATTATGTCATAGTATAACCTACTATAGTATAGCCTAGCCTAGCATCGGGTAGCCTAGTTTAGCCTAGCTTATTATAAACAAGTCTAGCCTATGATTCCCTATAATAGTAGAACTTACCATACCATACTCTAGCGTAGCTAGCATAGTATAGCCTAGCCTTACATAGTATAGCTTAGCCTGGCATAGTATGACTTAGCCTAGACTAGCAGAGAATGTATAGTATGGCCTATCTTAGCCTAGAAACCATAGTTAAGCCTAGCCTAACAAAAATTAGCCTAACATAGCCTAGTACAGCTTAGCATATATAGGGTAATAAAGCTTACCATAGTATATATTATCATAGTATAGTATAAGCCATAGCCTAACCTAGTATAGTTTAGAATAGTTTAACATAGCATTACCTAGGCTATCCTCGTATAGCCTAGGCTAGCCTAGCCTTGCAAAGTCTAGCATAGTATAGCCAATCTACCATAGTCTACCTTAACCTAATCTAGCATATCATAGTATATTATAAGCATTGTATAACTTATCCCAGCATAGATAAACTAGTCTAGCATAGTATATCCTATCCTATTCTAACATGTTATATCTTGGCATAGCACATCCAACCATACTCTAGCCTAGCCTAGCCTTGCAAAGCCTAGCATAGTATAACCTATCTACGATAGCCTACCTTACCCTAATCTAGCTTAGCATAGTATAGTATAATCATAGTATAACCTAGCCTAGCATAGTATAAACTACTCTAGAATAGTATAGCCTACCTTAGCATAGTATATCATATCCTATTCTAACATGGTATATCTTGGCATAGCACACCCAACCATACTCTAGCCTAGCCTACCCTAATATATGCTAGCTTAGCATGGTACAATATAATCTAGCCTAGTCTAGCGTAGCCTTGCATAGCATAGCATACCCTTGTATAGCCCAGCCTAGTATATCATAGCATAGCATAGAATGGCCTAGAATCGCACAGTATGCCCTAGAGTAGCCTAGTATAGCCTAGTCTAGTATAGACTTGCATATATAGCCTAGCATAATATATATTAGAATAACCTAGCTTAGTATAGTATAACTTAGCCTATCACAGTGTAACTTAAACTAGCCTAGCTTATCAAAGTATATCCTAGACTGCCTAGCAGAGTATAACCTAGCCTAGCCTAGCACAGCCGTCAATTGTATATTAAAACTTAGTCTAACCTAGCTTAGCCTATCCTAGCCTAGTTAGCATATTCTAGCCTAAACTAGCATAGCCTATTATAGTATATCATAGCTTACCTTACTCGACCCTACCCTAGTTAGTATAGTATATCATAGTATTGCCTAGCCTAGATTATTAGATCTTAGCCTAGGCTTGCATATCATGCATAACATATCCTAGCCTAGCCTAGCAAAGCCTCGCTTATCCTAGCCTGGTATAGCGAAGACTAACCTAGCATACCATAGCGTAGCCTAGGCTAGTATAGCCTTTCATGCCCTGGTTAGCCTAGTATAGCTAAGCCTAGCATAGCATAGCATAGCATAACCTAGCATAGCATAACCTAGCATAGCATAACCTAGCCTATCATTAACTATCTTGACATGTATAGCCTATAATATACTATTATACCCTAGTCAAGCATAGCTTATTATTGTCTAGTCTAACATACTATATGCTATCCTAGCATAGCATATTATAGCCTAAATTAGCATAGTATATCTTACTCTTGTACATTATATCTTACCATAGCTTAGCATAGTATAGCCTAGCCTATAATAGCCTAGCATAGCATACATACCTTATTCTAGGCTTGCCTGGAAAAGTATAGCATATTATAGCCTAGTCTAGTCTAGCAGAGTATCGGCTGAAAAGTTATGATGTTATTATAGCCCAAACAAAATAATTCCTGGGGTAACCTTGATAGAACTTTGGCAATTATATAATTTGAAAGAGAATGTAAAACAACATCGGGGTTTTGAATTCCGTTAGAATCAGCCGAATAGTTATGATGTCATTACAAAAACAAAAAAAGGCGAAACGGGAACCGATCGACCGACATAGTGAGATGTAGAGTCGCTCGCGACCTCACTCGCACGCGACTAAAAATGACCCGAAAGAGTGATCCTCAATTTCTCTTGGGTCACAGTGATAGGTAGGGGGCCCCGCTCCCCCAGGGTTTTACGTTTAGAGGGGCAATGCCCCTACTACCCACTCACCCCCTTGTGTGGTTGTTTGGGCTGGAAGAAGCGTAGTGTGAGTAGGGGAGGCGTTCGACTCCCGAGCCTGAGTGAGAAGAGGGGAGGAATCTGATAGTCAGTGAGGCGAGGCGTGAAGTACTGGTTCATGATTGCGTGAGTTTGAGATGTGAGTGAAGTTGAGATTTACATGGGGGAAACCGAGCCTGTTCCTTCATGTTTAGGCCCCACGATAATATTAGGTTGTCAGGAAATTAATGTCGTTTTAATATAATGAAAGTAAAAATCATTTTTAATACACAAATAAACGCCTTTTATTCAGCAGTTTTCGTCCTTATAGCCGACGCTCATCCACCGAGGAACTTAGAAGTGGATTAAGGAAGGATTCTTTCGGTTTGGACGAAATATATGAATCGACATCCTTTACCACCTCTTTCATAGCATTGTAAACTCTGGCATTTATGTTGTAATGGCTTAAATAAATGGTAATCCCATAGGGCATGGTTCGGTGAATGTGAAGGAGGAGGAAGAACTCTCCAACTCATCGCAATAATTTTTCTTGACGCAAACGTCCACGTGTGAACGTCCGAAATATACATGGTAACTTATTGGATTTTCCCCAAATATGGCATTTGTTCTACTATATATACAGGGTGGTCCGAAATTCTTGTCATCACCTACCAATAAGTAATAACAATAGAGGAACAATATAATAATATCAAACAAATATACTGGTTTTAGAGTCTGCCGAATCTCTCACTGAAGTCATGTCGCACATCCTCGATGCTCTTACTAAAATGCACACGATCATGTGCACATGCACTTGCAATCAGCCTCTCTTCCATAATGTAGGAGGAGCTCGAGTCAACCATTCGAAATAGATAATGAAAACGATATTATAAGGGGGTGATGAGACTTTCCGATCACCTCGTGGATTCCTCTCTTATTCAGACTGGAAAGTTTAAGTTCGCCGAAACTTTCTTATTCAGATTGAGAGAGTACAGTTGTACATATCTTATTCAGACTGATTTAATAGAACTTCTTAATCCAGTCTTATTCAGACAAATAGGCTTTAATTTATACAATCCTGTAAATATTCATACTTATAGGCTTAGATTCTAATTACTTTTCTAGTTCAGCCTGATTCGTAATAGATTTTAGAACTATTATAATCACTACCAGTACAACCAGTAAATAAGAATCTTGGACCACATTTGGTTTCTCTTATCCTCTCCCCCTCCCCCCTTCTCTCTCTCTCTTTCTCTCGACGACCCCTTGTCGTGAAGAGAGAGCGTGCGTGTACCATAGATTTTTCGAGCTATGTCGTCGGGGGGTACCTAGATGGTATCCCTGGTAGGGTTACCCTTGTCGAATTGGTCGGGAATGAGGTTCCAGACAAAGTGCGTTCATCTTATCTCCTATCCTGTATTCTGTTACTGTTTTCTCTATCCCTTCGACTAATCTAAAAAAAAAAAAAGAAATACCACTATCCTTTCAGCTTTATCCTCCATCTATCTAAATTTAAGGACCTGACAGCTACCTCATTCGTCAGAAGTCTTTGGAACCTTAAAAAAACGCCAATCGGCGCTCACAGGTTGCGAGAGACTCGGACTAGAGGGGTCCTAGGCGCTGGGGCGCGATGAATGGGATGAGGGTAAGTGCCCCGTTAACCCCTTCCCTGGCGCGTAATTACTGACCATTCCCAGTGCCCGTTGAGGGGTGCCTCTAGTAGCAAGTGTCCGAGGTGACAGGCCTTGTTTCCAGTTTGGTTGCCAGGCCACCACAAAGCCTTGGGTCGAGTCTCTTGATGTAGAGGGATATACATTGAACGCTACGCCGAGATCCTGGCTGCCCCGAAGGGCACTAGTAGGAGTTTATTACGGGGCATGTTTCGCTGCTCACCTGGTGCGAAATCGCTAGCCCCCTTCGGAGGTGTCAGTGCTGCTTGGTTGGGAGCCACGGCACGCCGGGCTTGAACGACTCGGTCGGACGAACAGCAGTAAAAGGAGCGTGCCTTTGAAAGATCCGAAACGTCTCCAATGGATAGGTGGTAGCGACTCACGCGGGGCGAACTCACTAACCCCCCTTCTTTTTTATTGAGTGGTCGCAAAGTATACAGAGATATAAAGTGTTCAGCATGACTGGAAAGAAAGGACCGGCGTGCAAAAAGGAAAAGTTGTGCGTGGACTTTCCTGAGGAAAAATCTAAAGCACTGGAGAGGAAGCTGAAGAACCTAGAGTCTGAACACGCGCGTTAGCTTTGCCGTCTCGAGGACATGATCACCGAGTTGTCCTCAAGACTAGAGGTCTAGTCGACTCACGATGTATCTCCCACCGACGTGGGTGGATCCGCCGACGAGACCTTCGCCCAAGAAGCGAGCACTACATCGGCAGTGCCACGCCAGACTTCCAACGTCCCGGAGCAGGATTCAGCTGCTGCAGAACTGGCTCAACGGGCCAAAAAGAAGAAGAGAAAGAGGAAGAAAGGAAAGAAAAAGAAGATAAAGTAGAAACAGAAGAAGAGAAAGCAGAAACAGAAGTGAAACTAGAGGAAGATAGGAAAAATAAAGAAGAAGAAAAATATGGAGATTAAAGAAAAAAAGGACAAGTCGGTTCCGAAAGGGAAAGACTCATTCCTCTGCAGCAGAATGTGCGAGACTCAACCTTATTGGCGACTCTCGAGCACGGTGTCTGCAAACATTATTAGCGGCTCTCCTTCGCCCCAGTGTGAAGGTAAGCTGCCTGCCAGGATGGAGAAACCAACGAATCATGGTAGAGGCGGAGAAATCTCAGATTTCTGAGAACTCAGTCGTTGCCCTAATGGTAGGTGGCAACGACCTCTACCTCAAAGGAGGTAAGGTAGACCCTGAATGAAAGTTTTAAACACGGTCATGGGAGCCGTGGACGACTGTGGGTTAAAAACCCGCAAACGTGTTGTGGTAGAGATGCTCCCAAGAAGAGGTCAAACCCGGATAGCTCACTCGAGGAACATCTCCTTGAACCGACGCGTGGCAGATTTGTGTACGGCGGAAGGGGTCTTTTTTGTGGGCCGTTACCTTTTAGGATAGAAAAGATCTCTACAAAAGGAATGGAGTGCATCTTTCCTTTAAAGGAAAGGCTGTACTCTGTAACATGATGCAGGATGTCATGGAGCGGACCCAAAGGAGTGTCCGGCCCAGAGTGAGGGCGGACGTACGCCAGTACGCCTATGTCACTCCTAAAACGACCTTCTCGGAGGTCGCAAGGAAGGGTGCCTCCTCGCCTACAAATAAGCCGGGAAACGGAAGAGCGTAGGGAGTCCTACATTCAGGGACTCCATGAAAGTTCTTATGTTTAATGCGAGGTCGATCGGGAACAAGTTTCGTGAACTTTGTGGCCTCGTAGCGACGGAAGAACCTGAAGTGGTAGCCATAACGGAGTCGTAGGTAAAAACCTCAAACCGCTATTTTGAAGGTGAATTCATGATTCCCGGTTACTAATTCTTCCAAAAAGATAGGCCAGACAGAGAGGGTGGTGGAGTGATGTTATATGTCAAGGATACGCTCAAATCGTCAAACTGCAACATTGTATCCGACCACGAGCTACTAGGTGTTAACCAAGATATAGGTCCTGCCAAATACAGGACCCTGCTGCTTTACAGACCCCCTGCCCAACTCGTTGAAAAGGACAGAGATCTTACGGCTGCTGGGTGAATTTGTGTAAAGACAGAGTGTGTATCGCCATGGGTGACTTCAATACCCAAGCTGACTGGGATACCAGAGAACGCACTGCTCTTGGAGTTCGCAAACAACGAGTTCCTGACTCAATGGGTGAGAAAGCCGACGAGAGGAAATAATACCCTCGACTTAGTTTCCACCTCTGAGGATTTCATCGTTGAGGATCTCTCTGTAGGCAAAGAGTTCGGTGGCAGTGATCACCGACTAGTCAGATTTATACTCAAGGTCCCCAAGGTAGAGTGGGCAACTGGTAAATCGAAGAAACTTGATTTAAAAAGAGCAGACTTTGCAGGTCTTCGTGCTGGATTGACTGATGCGAGGCTAGAAGTGTGCGAGGGTGTTAAAGATTCGTGGAATAGATTCAAAACTACCTTCATGAGTCTTCAATCATGATTCTTCCCATTTGAAAAGTCTCCGTCGGTCTTCTGCTCAACCAAAGTGGTTTATTTGAGAAATTGGTCATATGCTGAGGGAAAAGAATATGGTGTACCTGCAGTCAAAGATTTCTGGTGACTTTGACGAGTACCGTAGGCTAGCTAGGAGAGTGAAGTCCAGCATAAGGGCGACAAAGCGTGCCGAGGAGTTCCGAGTGGCGAGACTTTGCAACGAGAATCCCAAGGAGTTCTTTGGATATGTAAACAGCCGTAAACCAATCCATCGCACGATTGACCCTTTAGTGAATGAGGAAGGGGCATTAAATCACTCAGCTGCAGAAAATGCTAACCTCCTCAACGACTACTTCTCTTTAATGTTTACTGATGAGTGTGGTCCCAACCCCTAGCCCACGGATTCTTACTTAGGGGAAAAGCTGGAGGAAATGGACTTCACCGAAGAATAAATTGAAAAAAAGATCACTAATTTAAAGACGAATAAGTCCCCCTGTCCCGGGTGGGTTTCTACCTAAAGTTTTGAAAAGAGTGCGTGATGAAGTGTTACGACATCTGAGCACAACCTTCAACATATCAATCCGGACCGGATGCGTTCCAAGGGACTGGCGTGAAGCGGAAGTGACTCCTATCTTCAAGAAAGGAGACTATAGCCAGCCATCGAATTACCGGCCTATTATCTTAACCTCAATAGTCGGTAAACTCATGGAAAGCATCATGGTGGACAAAATGACGTCATATTTAGAGTCCAACTTGTGATTGAGGAGTTCCCAGCATGGGTTCCGAAGGCACCGGTCATGACTAACGTATCTTGTGGAATTCTTCCACTTTGTTTTTACTAAGAACGACAGGGATAAGGCGGTGGATGTTACGAGGGGCGGTCAATAAGTTTTGCAATTCGGATATAAGGAAACGAGATATGAGTAAAAGTGTTTTATTATTTTTCAATATAACTACCCTTGACTTCAATGCATTTGCGCCACTTGTCCCTGAAGCTTCAAATTCCCGACAACCAGAAATCTCCCGACTGCTCTTCAATCTTGTCCTGGACGGGGAGCTGGACATCTTCATCGTCCCCAAACCGGCGTCCACGCAGGGGTCAGATCTGGACTGTAGGGGGTATGGTTGAGCTCCTCGAATCCGCACTCGCGCAGGGCATCTTGTGCGACTCTGGCCTTGTGGACTTTGACGACGTTGAAGTCGATCATTGGGCGTGAGGTTTCTAGGGGCCCAACGGGCAGAGACCTTGATCATGGCCAAATTGTCGTGGATGATGTTAATAACACTTCCATGTGATATTCCAAGTTCTCGCCGCTCGATTTATTCGACCTTCACCCGTCGATTTTCAAGGATCATCCTCTCCACACGGGCCACATTGTCCTTGTTGGTCACGTCTGACGGGCGTCCTGGACGGGGGTCATCTTCAAGGGAATCACGACCATGGCGGAACTCCCTATTCCAGCGAGCAATGGTTGCATAGGAAGGGGTGGTGTCGGTGTACACTGTAACCATGCGTTCATGGATATCTTTTGCATTCTTGCCTTCCTTGGTCAAAGATTTTATCACTGCGCGGTGTCAACCTTCTCCATTATTGAAAAATTTGTGACCGACGATCTGCGATCAGCTACTGCTTCTTAAATAGACGAGGCAGGAATGTGCGGCTCCAGGTCCTGGCTTGTCATATCTTGTCCTAACACCCCCACAAACAGGCATCATCCTTCTTCTGTTTTGCCCTACCGATTCGCAAAACCTATTGACCGCCCCTCGTATCTACTTAGACTTTCAGAAAGCCTTTGATAAGGTACCACACGGCTGCCTCATTCGGAAAGTGTGTGCGCTAGGCGTAGACGGAAATGTAGCAAGTTGGATAGAGAACTGGCTAAACGGCAGACGGCAACGGGTAGTGTTGAATGGACAGGCTTCTGAGTGGGTGCCCGTTACTAGCGGGGTGACTCAAGGTTGTGTGTTGGGACCACTACTATTCATCATCTACGTCAACGACATGGACGGTGACATGGTTGCGAAGATTTCTAAATTTGCCAATGATACCAAGCTTGGTATGAACGTCGCAAAGGAAGAAAATACTGCCCGCCTTCAAGGTGATCTTCGGAAGATTGGGGAGTGGTCGGACACGTGGCAAATGCCATTTAACGCAAACAAATGCAAAGGGCTGCATATCGTCTACCGAAACCCCCAATCTCAGTATATCCTTAAGGGCCCTGCTATTGAATCCACCGACACTGAGAAAGACTTGGGTGTAACAATCCCTAGTGACCTCAAGTTCTCGAAACAGTGCATTAAGGCAGAGAAAAAGGCCCAAAGGATGCTAGGCTGCATAAAGCACCAGTTTGGATATCGGAACAAGGAGATAGTACTGTGTTTGTACAACTCGCTTGTCCGACCGCACCTGGAGTATACCGTAAAATTTTGGAGTCCTTCGTTTGAAAGGATATTGTGATATTGGAACGTGTGCAAGCCAGGGCAACCAAACTGATTCCCTCTATCAGACACAAAAGTTACCATGATAGATTAAGGGAATTAGATATGTTCTCATTGGAAACCCGGAGACTGCGTGGTCAGTTTATCGAAGTGTTAAAATACTTCGATGCTTCGATAATGTAGACTACAGGTATATTTTCCAACTTAGTGAGGCCAGAACGAGGAATCACGGCTACAAACTTGAACTGAAGCGTTACAACCATGATTTGTGTGGGAAATTTTTCAGATACAACATCTGCGGTAGCTGGAACGCACTTCCAGTGGAAGTTATCAACAGCAATTCTGTTAATCAGTTCAAGTCGGGACTGGACAAAGTTTGAAAAGTGGCCGTTTGGGCATGTAAGCCCAACGTTGAGCAGAACTGTGACTGCTCAACTGTTAGCCCAAAGGTACAATCATTGAATGGACCGTAATGTCTCCAATGGTACTTCTTTTCATTATAGCTCCTTGTAGTGCTCTCTCTATCTCCCTCTCTCTCTCTCACTCTCTCTCTCACTCTCTCTCTCTCACATTCTCTCTCTCTCTCTCTCTCTCTCTCTTTCTCTCTCTCTCTCTCTAATTAGATTTATAGTCAAAGTCGCCAAGGCAGGGCCTGCAACTAGTAAATCGAGGAAACTTGATTTGAGAAGAGCAGACTTTGCAGGTTTTCGTGCTGGACTGACTGACGCGAGGCTAGAAGTGTGCGAAGCTGTTGAAGACTCGAGGAACAGTTTCAAAACCACATTAATAAGTCTTCAATCGCGTTTCATCCCTCTGAAATGCCCCCGTTGGTCTTCTGGTGAACCAAAGTGTTTTAATCGAGAAATCGGCCAACTGCTTAGGGAGAAGAGAAATGTGTACCGGCAATCGAAGATCTTGGGTGACTTTGACGAATACCGGAGGCTATCCAGGAGAGTGAAGTCCAGCATAAGGGTGGCTAAGCGGTCTGAGGAACTCCTTGTGGCGAGACTTTGTAAAAAGAATCTAAGAGGAGTTCTTTGGATATGTAAACAGCCGTAAACCAATCCGTCGAACGATTGGCCCTTTGAGGAATGAGGAGGGGACATTAAAGCACTCAGCCTGCAGAAAATGCTAACTTCCTCAACGACTACTTCTCTTCAGTTTTTACTGAAGAGTGTGGTCCCATCCCCCAGCCAACGGATTCCTACTCGGGAAAAAAGCTGGCGGATATGGACTTCACCGAAGGAGAAATAGAAAAAAAGATCACTGACCTAATCACGAATAAGTCACCTGGCCCGGATGGGTTTCTATCTAAAGTGTTGAAAGAAGTGCGCGATCAAGTGTCACGACACCTGAGCGCAATCTTCAACATGTCAATCCGGACCGAATGCTTTCCTAGAGACTGGCGTGAAGCGGAGGTGACTCCTATCTTCAACAAAGGAGACCGTAGCCAACCGTCGAACTACCGAACTATCAGTCTGACTTCGATAGTCGGTAAACTTATGGAAAGCATAATGGTGGACAAAATGACGTCGCATTTAGAGTCAAACCTGGTACTGAGCAGTTCCCAGCACGGCTTCCGAAGTCAAGGGTCATGCCTGACGAACCTTGTGGAATTCTTCCACTTCGTCTTCAATGAGCACAATCGGGACAAGGTGGTTGATGTGGTCTACTTAGACTTTCAGAAAGCCTTTGATAAGGTACCACACCACCGCCTTCTCCGGAAAGGTGCGAGCGCTGGGCATAGAGGGAAAAGTAGCCGGCTGGATAGAGAACTGGCTAAGTGGCAGACGGCAACGGGTAGTGTTGAATGGACAGGCTTCTGAGTGGGTGCCCGTTACTAGTGGGGTGCCTTAAGGTTCTGTCCTGGGATCACTACTATTCATTATCTACGTCAACGACATGGACGGTGACATGGTTGCGAAGATTTCTAAATTTGCCGACGATACCAAGCTTGGTATGAACGTTGCAAAGGATGGAAATACTGCCCACCTTCAGGAAGATCTTCGGTAGATTGGGGAGTGGTCGGACACGTGGCAAATGCCTTTTAACGTGAACAAATGCAAAGTGCTGCATATCGGCCACCGAAATCCCCAATCTCAATATATCTTTAAGGGCACTGCTATTGAATCCACCGACACTGAGAAAGACTTGGGTGTAACAATCCCTAGTGACCTCAAGTTCTCGAAACAGTGCATCAAGGCAGAGAAAAAGGCCCAAAGGATGCTAGGCTGCATAAAGCGCCAGTTTGGATATCGGAACAAGGAGATAGTACTGTGTTTGTACAACTCGCTTGTCCGACCGCACCTGGAGTATACCGTAAAATTTTGGAGTCCTTCGTTTGAAAGGATATTGTGACATTGGAACGTGTGCAAGCCAGGGCAACCAAACTGATTCCCTCTATCAGACACAAAAGTTACCATGATAGATTAAGGGAATTAGATATGTTCTCATTGGAAACCCGGAGACTGCGTGGTCAGTTTATCGAAGTGTTTAAAATACTTCGATGCTTCGATAATGTAGACTACAGGTATATTTTAACACTTGCTGAGAGCAGAACGCGCAATCACGGCTTTAAACTTGAACTGAAGCGGTAAAACCGCGATCTGTGTGGAAAATCTTTCACCAACAGTATCTGCGGTAGTTGGAACGCACTTCCAGTGGAAGTTGTCAACAGTGAATCTGTTGACCAGTTCAAGTCAAGACTAGACAAGGTCTAGAAAAGTGGCCGTTTGAAGACGTAAAGCCTTTGAGTAGAGATGTTCTCGCTCGACTGCTAGTCCAAAGGTACCCTCTTTGAATGGACCGTAAGCTCTTCTAGGGTACTTTCTTTCCTTGTTAGACACACACTCTCTCTCTCTCTCTTTCTCTCTCTCTCTCTCTCTCTCACACATTCTCTCTCTCTCTCTCTCTCTCTCTCTCTCTCTCTCTCTCTCTCTCTCTCTCTCTCTCTCTGCTGCGTGGTCAGCTTATCGAAGTGTTAAAAATACTTCGAGGCTTCGACAATGTAGACTACACTGATGTCTTCCAACTTAGTGAGGGCAGAACTAGAAATCACGGCTACAAACTTGAGCTGAAGCGTTACCGCCGCTATCTGTGTGGGAAATCTTTCACATACAGCATTTGTGGTATCTGGAACGCACTTCCAGTGTAAGTTGTCAACAGCAATTCTGTTGATCAGTTCAAGTCAAGACTGGACAAAGTCTTGAAAAGTGGCCGTTTGGGCACGTAAGCCGGTGGGCAGAACTGTGCCTGCTCAACTGTTAGCCTAAACCCTCTTTGAATGGACTGTAATGTCTTCTAGGGTACTTTTTATCCTTGTAGCTCTTTCTCTCTCTCTCTCTTTCTTTTTCTCTCGTCCTTTATCTCTCTCTTTCTCTCTCTCTCTTTATAATATTAAAAAACAAAATGGTGAATTTCAGAAATAAATAGAAGTATCCAAATTTTGTGATTTTTTTAAAAGCAAAGAATTACAAATGGTAAAATTATTATAATTGGCCATCTTAACAAAATTTATAAAAATTTAACCATGTCTGCTTTTCTTAGATTTTAAATTATAATCTTAGTAGCGAAGCGCAAGCTCCCCCCTTAGGGGGCAGGGAGTGGCGAAGCCATTGCCTGGTTGTTATATGGTCTGCCATAGAAGGTTTCTGCATCTTTCTTTCTGTCTTTAAAAAGGTTTATGGAATGCAGAAATTAAATATGGCGAAAGCCCTGTGGAGGTTGTTACCACCCGCAGAACTTGTATTTGCTCACATGAAATAAAAACAAATGAAAGATGAACCCTTTATCTATAAATACTTGTTCTTTGTAAAAGCCGTCTCGGAGTCATTTAATGAGTCAATTAGGCTTTAGAAAAATAATGTAAAAAACATGTTTTTTGATATTATAAAAGAATTATTAGAAATAACTTTGATAAAAAAACATGTCATAACTAAACTAAGAGGAAATTATTATCCAAATAATAAAAAAAATCCCCTTCTTAAATTATAGAGTTAGTGATGCTGATGATGATGGTATAGTACAAGAGAAAGATAAATTTGATGCTAATGAGCAATGAGACAAGAAACAGGAGTTATTTAAAAGTAAGATAGGGGGTATAATGGCAACATTAGGCTAGCTTAGCCTTACTCATTTGCATTTGAACTTTGTGAACTTTTACAAAGGTGGCAATTAAAAATATTTTAAAAAAACATGTATTTTACATTTATTTTACAGGCAAATTGACTCACTAAATAACTTTAAGACTATTTTTACAATGAATAAGTATTTATAGATAAATGATTCATCTTTCATTTGTTTTTATTTCACGTCCCTAGCTGCAATGGTTATTGAGACATTGCTTCTCTAAATCGGTCCTATTTTTTTGCCCCGTCCCCCCTCCCTCTCTCTCTCTCTCTCTCTCTCTCTCTCTCTCTCTCTCTATATATATATATATATATATATATATATATATATATATATATATATATATATATATATATATATATATATATATATATATATATATATATATATTCAGATACACCCACATAAAATGCAGTAATTATATTTCGAGAAATATATTAGAATGTATCGCCATTAACGCGTTCCTAAATTTCAATTTACCCCTGGTTTGTTCACGCTAGACACCATTATCACTACATACATAAAATCTCAAATAAAGTTGTTTAAGGATTTTGTAACTACTAATTAAGGTTCAGAGGTGGGTAGTCTATTTTTCCCTTCTACTATTTAAGGCAATGTATGTCCAGCCTCCTGTTCATTCTTTGAAAAGGTCTTTAAGAATAAAGACGAAAGCGCTCGGAATCGTTTTTTCACTTTTCCTTTGTGGGTGTATCTGCATAACTTTTACTCACGTGCACTTTGTGAGCATTTTATATATATATATATATATATATATATATATATATATATATATATATATATATATATATATATATATATATATATATATATATATATAATCATTAACCCATAGGAACCCCTTCCCTCTCTGGGATCTTTTCTTCAGGGGTTGTTCCCAGAGAGGCTCTGGCCTTCTCGTGGCCAGGGGGGTCAGCCCTGGGCCCCCTAGGGGACCCATGGTGCTGCCAACAAGACTTTTAACATACCCCTCTTTCTTTCCTCCTCTATTACGCTCTTCCACTGCCCTTTATTTCCCCCTCTTCCTTCACCTATCTAGTGGTCCTTATCAATACTCGACCTCAGCTCGTTTAATGGATTGATTCCGAATTGTTCTTTCATGAAGGTGGAAGAGGCTGGGCATCTCCACCGCCTTCGTCTACCGAATGCCCAAGGAGAAACCCATCGTTGGCCCCTTTTCTCCGTGCGTAGGAAAACTCGGGCAGCCTCTTAGGTTTCTAAAGATGGTGTGGTCGACCCGTATCCATGCTCCAAGAGGACATACCGGACGTAACTGATTGTATAGTTGCAGTAGTGCCGGGCCCTTTAGGCCTCCATGGTGGGGAGCCCCGAGGGAGAATGCCAAGTTTTTTTCTTTTTGCAATGGCTAGCCATAAACCAAAAACCTCCCCTTCTCGTAACGGTTTTCGTGTCAAACGTTCCTTAGCTTCCCTTTCAGCCTTTCCTCGCTCGTTGGATCCCTATTCCAACGAAGTAGACCTAGATCTTGATTATCCTCGCTTTCTTGTCATGAATTCATCATCTGACATCCCACTTGCAAAAGTCGATGTGTTTGACGTCAATGAATCTTTTGAGTCCCGCTGTGGTGAACCCCGCCGGATGTGGTCAAGAGGAAGTGGTGATGTCGTAGTCGAGGTGTCATCCCACTCTCAACACAACCTTGTGCGAAATCTATCTTCGATAGCTGAAATTCCAATAACTGTCTCGCCCCATCCGCATCTGAATTTCGTCAAAGGTGTCGTCCGTTCAAACGAACTAAAGGACTACGACCCCACCCGCCTTCAGAGTAAGCTCAGTACCCAAAGTGTCACACACGTACACAGGGTAAATAAAACATTAGGCTCCACTAAAGTTGAACCACCACACTGATTTTAACATTTAAACGACAAGAACTGCCGCAGTATATTAAAGCTGGGTACCTTCGTGTCCCGGTAAGTCCCTACATCGAACTACCCAGACGCTGCTTCAATTGCAATCAATTTGGACATGTTGGCCGAGCCTGTCGGCACCCTCGCTCCTGCGTGAATTGTAGCTCTGACTACCATGGCCCCGAATGCACCAAAACGCCACACTGTGCCAACTGCGGAGGTACCCACAGTGCTGCTGAGTCGCTTTGCGCGACTCCCTACGTCTAGATATAAGAGGCCCGCCAGCGTGCCCGAGCACAAACCTTGCCACTCAGCGGGCTCTTCTCTGACGTTTTACGTGATGCTGGACGAAACCGACCATCAGGCGCGAGTTCCGACCAGCCTGAAGCACTTCACCCTAGATCTACTCGCAGCGTAGAAAACATTCAGAATATGCAGTCGAAGCATCGCTCTCACACCGAGATAACCAATGTAGCCCCCCTCTCTCCAGCAGCTCTAGCTGGGAGAAACGCTCAGGGTGAGACGCTTGAAGACATCAGACGCTATTTGAAAGAATCCTCAACATCGACCAGTGAAGGTTCATCCACCCGGCCACGAGACCCAACGCCCAGTGGTAAGAGAAAGGATTCCTCACCTGGGTCATCGACCACCAATAAGCGGGCAGCCTCTGGAGCTGACTCGGCCGAACCCCGAGAATCTCCAATGGACTCCTCACCTATGGTTGAAAATTCTCTTCCCTTAAGTCCGTCTCGCCCTTCACAGGACGTAGGCCCCATCCTGATCCAAACGATGGCAGAAATACACCCAGCTCCACACACATCGCTCAGATCACCTGTTCGTTCCGCTCACCCTTCAACCTAAGATCCGATGGAAGCAGTTGATACTCCAACATCACCAACTGCGGCGGTTGGACCAACTCCTCAGACACCGAAAATACCCTCGACCCACGAATCCGGATCTACCGGCTGAAAATCCCTTCTTGATCTTCCTTTTCCGCCAGGTTGCGAGCCCGAATTACAATCAAGGGCCTCGGTCGGTTCTCCAAAACCCACGAAAAAAACCTCAGTTACTGCTCCATCTAGGATCTCTCCCCCTGCAAAAGCAGGCTCCTCAAAATCAGCTCTTCGTCTCCCAAGCTCTTTGGGACAAACCTCAAATACAATATCGGCCTCAAAAGAGAAAAAGATATCCACAGTGGTATCTAATCATCACACATAATATCTTCCATTTTACAATGAAATTGTCAAGGAGTTCTTCCAAAGTGGGAAGAACTCAAAATTCTTTTGACGACTATCCACCCCGCTGTTATTTGTCTCCAGGAGAATAAACTAGGTATACGGCCCTTTCCGCCGGTACCCGGTTTTCTCACTTCCAACTCTTGCTCCTGCTGGAAGCCCCTCTCATGGAGGGGTGTCATGGTATCTTCATCCTACCATGTTTCTCTCATCTTCCTACATACTACCATCCAAGCTGTTGCTGGGAGGGGTTTTTTACTAAGCTTTTTACCGTTTGCTCTATTTACCTACCCCCCTTGTTTATCATTGTCAATATCCGACCTTTTAGAACTTATAGACCAGTTGCCCTCCCCATTCTTATCACTAGGAGATTTTAACGCCCTTTACCCATACTGGGGCGACATCACCCGAAATGCCAAAGTCTCTTTTATTATCTGACCTTCTTTGTGTTTTAAATACTGGCGATTTTACCTCTTATCATGTCCAGACGATCTCCATGGGAGTGACCACTTCCCTATTGTCTTGTCAACCCTTCAAGTTAGCCTTCATACAACCATGCCCCTTAAGTGGGACTTAAGTCATGCAAATTGGGAAAGTTTCCAAGAGGCGTCCTTCACAAATGCATCTTTGGGGACCTTCAATGGAGTAGACGCGGCAGTAGAATACTTTACATCGACTATCTACAATGCAGCAACACAGACCATCCCACGGAGGCGACCTGTCGCGGGCCGCTCAACCGTGCCCTGGTGGATCTCAACGTGTGCAACAGCTATCAAAAATTAAAAGTTAGCCCATGCCCGATTCCGAAAGAACCCAACTTTGTGCAACAAGGTCGACCGAAACCAAGCTCGTGCGCTTCGCCAAAGAACCCTTCGTCAAGCTCGCCGAAATTCATGGCGCAGATACGTTTCATCGATTTCCTCTATGACAACTACTGCTAAGATCTGGAAGAGGATTAATAAGATCAGGGGCCGTTACGCTTATCATCATACCCCCACACTCAACTTAGACGGTTCCTTGGAGAATGACGGCCTGGCGGTCAGCAATGCTCTTTGCTGACCATTTCCGCGCCGTCAGCAGTGTCAGCCGTTACGATAAGGCTTTTCAATCCTACAAATCAAAGGAAGAATCTCATTCTCTCAACTTCACAACAAAATCTAACCTTCCGTATAACGCTCTATTCAGCATCTATGAGCTACAATGTGCTTTGTCCCTTTGCAGATCTACTTCCCCTGGCCTTGATGAGATCTATTTCGACATGATTCGGCACCTACATCCACACTCTACTCTCTTCCTGCTTGATTTGTACAACCTTATATGGGTGAAGGGTTTTTACCCGTCATCATGGCGCATTGGGATCATCCTTCCCTTTGTCAAACCGGGCAGGGACGGGTTGGATGCAGATCACTACCGCCCTATAGCTCTCACCAGCTGTTTGAGTAAGTTGCTGGAAAAAAATGATATTGGAGCGCCTAAACTGGTTCCTAGAAGCCAATCACCTTCTCTCTCCATTTTAATGTGGCTTCCGCAAAGTTCATAGTACCCTTGACCTACTAGTACGTTTCTAGGGATCTGTCCGGAATGCTTTCTCATTAAAGCACCGAGTCTTGGCCATATTTTTCGATATTGAGAAAGCCTACGACACAACATGGAGATACGGCATCTTGAAGCAGTTATACGTCTGGGGGATGAGAGGCCTTTTACCTTCATTTATTCAAAGTTTTTTTAGCATCTCGATCCTTCAGGGTACGTGTTGGAGACGCATACTCTGCCCTGCAACCCCAAGAGGAGGGAGTTCCTCAGGGCAGTGTTTTAAGTGTCTTATGTTTTATAATTGCCATCAATGATATTATTTCGTCTCTCCCAGAAGGTGTATCGGCAACTCTGTTTGTCGATGATTTAGCACTATACTTTTCCTCACCTCGCTTTCCATCAGCAGCGCGTCGGCTACAACTGGCGGTCGATGCTGTATCCAAAAGAGCACAACTTAAGGGATTCCGCTTTTCCACGACCAAAACCAAAGCAATGTATTTCCACCGAGGCAGAGGGGTTCTTGTTCCGCCATCTATCTCCCTACAAGGCGAAGATATAGAGTTTGTCTCCGAGTTTCGGTTCCTTGGCGTAACTCTTTATCCAAAGTTATCCTGGTTACCACACCTACGCCGACTTCGAACAGGCTGTCTGCGGGCTCTAGACATTTTGAAAGTCCTCTCACACACTTCGTGGGGCAGTGACTTACAAACATTGTGGACATTATACACAGCCCTCGTTCAATCCAAATTGGATTATGGCTGTCAAATTTACTCATCGGCTTCCCCTCTAGCCCTTAAAATGCTGAACCTCATTCGAAACCTTGGAGTTCGCCTTTCTAGTGGAGCCTTCCGTACTTCTCCTGTCAACAGCCTTTACTGCGAGAGTGGGGTACTCCCTTTGCCCTACCATAGAATTCAAATCTGCATGCGATACCTCTGCCGAGTACAGCAAGCCCCTGTATCAGAGGTCTACAGATGCCTGTATGCTGCCGAATCAACGGCGGCATATGATAAGTGGCCATCTTTACCCCGCCTTTTGAACCTTCGCATAGGAGATCATCTCTCTAACCTGGGTGCTCCAAGGGTCCTTACCCTTCCATCCTTACTGACCCCTAGGTGGCGTGCTCCTCTCCCCACAGTATGTACCAACATGTGGAGCCTGGAGAAGTCCTCCATGGACCCTCGCATCATTAAAAGCCTGTTCTTAGAGCATTCGATCTCCCACAAACAATGCTGCCCACTATACATGGATGGCTCTAAGTCGGACGGTGGCGTGGGCGCCGCAGCCATCTACCCAGGAGAAGAATTCCTAACTCTATCTTTGCCACCAGCAGCATCCATTTTTACCGCTGAACTTTCAGCAATCCTTTTAGCCTTTAGACTCATCCAAATTTTACCTTTTAGTGATTTTGTCATTTTTTTCCGACTCAAGGAGTGTCTTACAGTCAATTAGATCTTTTAATGCGTCCCATCCGCTGGTCACAGAAATTTGCAACTGGCTGATCCAAATGCGTCCCGATATAGAATTATTTTTTGCTAGGTCCCTGGGCATGTGGGGGTCCTGGGCAACGAGAAGGCTGATCGGCTGGCCAGCTCAGCACATTCTGTGTCCCCTGAGAACTCGGCTCTGCCTTTTAGGGACTACTTTCCTTCAATAAGAAAGTATATTTTTCAACTGTGGCAGAATGAATGGGATGACTGTTCATCATCCAAACTATACAAAATAAAAAATTATATTCGTCATAGAATGCGGTCATTGGAGGTGGCCCTATGCCGAGTTCGCATTGGCCACACGAGACTTACAGACGGCCATCTTGTTTCGAGTGATGCCCATATCAGCCCTTGCTGTCGTTTTTGCGGTGGGGACCAATCGGTTGCCCACCTTTTATTGGATTGTAATCATTTTACCATTCTCCGGTTGTTCTGTTCCCCGACCCTTTTAACTATTCCTCAACACACCAGTCTTCGAATCATATTGGCAGAGGAATCTTTTAACCCGTCGCTTTTTAAATTTTTGTCACAACGTGTTCTCCTCCACCTTTTATAGATGATATTTCTCGTTTCAACCTAGCGGCCATATAGAATTCACTTGAATTGGGCAGCAACCCACGGGTAACTTATCTTAAAATCCCCCGTAAGGGGCGAGGCGATTTGCCATCCTGGCCGCCGTGCTGAATTGACTCAGCACCCCGTTCGACCCCAGCTTAGCCTCTTCTTCTTCCTTCAAAACACCTGTTTCCTGGTCAGCCTCTAATTTCACAGGGTAGATGCTGACCTTCCTCTCAGCCAACCATCCCGCATCGGGGCTGAGGGGGGAGGGGACAATGTTCTCTAACCCCTGAGCTCCGGTCTGGGGTGGCTATTTTTAACAACCTGCTTCATCCCCACCCATACCTTCCTCACATCCCTTTTCCTCTCCTCTTCACATTCTATCAATTTTACGCCGTGTTCAAGGTGGAGCCGCCATGCCGATGGACTGCCAGGCCACCAGGTGGGAGGGGTGGTCTGAAATGGCGGCGCCTGGCTCTGCCAGGCCTGTAAGCACCTCTTGCAGTGCAGGCAACTGCAAGAGGTGATGAGCTATTGCATCCCGTAGCACAAATAGGGTCACCATGCCAATGATGAAAATAAAAAAAAACTCAACCCACAACTTCCCCAAGAACATCAACGGAGCCGCCCTCGGGCAACTCCACCGAGAAAATGGAGGTCCCCCCCCTTGTGCTTGCGCAGGGGACCCTCCATACTTATTTAACGGGAGAGAAGGCTTACTCCTCTCCTACGCCTACGGGTGTAGGGGACTCGCCCTCACCCCCTTCTCTGGAGGTGATTTCGGGCACCTCCCTATTTCCAGCATCAGTTCCTCGTTTGCTTTCTAAGGGGACTGCCAAGAAGGCCAGCAGGGAGCCCATTGCCGACCGCCACTCGTTTAAGCGAATCGGTAGGGAAAACTCCCTTAGGGGGGAGAGGGAAGCCAGGCCCATTCGGTCGTTTTCCTCAAAAGATCTGCTGGCAAGAATTGTAATAGAACGGTTTAAGGCCGCTTAACTTCAACCGTTATCACATGTTGTTTAGAAACACGATGCTACCCACGTGCATCTTTGCCTTGAAGCCGGGCGCATTATAGCCGCCACCTGAGTCAATGTTTAACCAAGAAGGTTTATCTACCCCCGTTTCGCCCCATGCGCCCGACCTCACCAGATTGAGTTAGGCTTATGGGCAGATAAGGTATTGTTCTCAGGCGCGGCTGTGCATTCCCTCGAAGCCCCCACTCCATTGTCCCCTACGCCAAGGGGATGTCTCTACTATTTATATGGAAACTTTACCACTAAGAGCAGATTCGAGATCCAGATCTTCTTCGCGAGACATCACTACGGTCCAGTCTCACCTTGTGCACGAGAGGGCCCTCTACCTCGAGATCCACCATCATTTGTCCAGAAGAGGACAATATCCCTTGAGTGCCAAGGTTCGAGCCTTTAGACGCCAAGTCCACAAGGCTTCCCCTGTTGTTCAGAAAGAGAACAACGTTAGAACAGCAATTGTTCTTTGAGCCCGTTGACAAGAAACGGTTCTCACCATTCCCCCCTGTTGTTCAAAAAGAGAACAACATTAGAACAGTCTCAGACGGTAGGGCCTTCCATGGTGGAGAATCTGGGCTCGGCGCCAAGCACCGAACCTGAATCCCATCCTATGCAAGGTCCTCCTTAAACGGCTGGGGATTCTCAGGCAGTACAAGGAGGGGAGGGATCACCTACGGATGATTCCCCTGAAACCACCAGGACTTTCCCCATTTTGGAGAAGGACCTGGCTGAGGCCGGTCCATATGGCCTAGGGGCTTCTACAGGCGGGGGTGAGAAGCTGGTTCATTCCCCGCCCTCCTCTTCAAAAAAGAAATAGACCATGACCAAAAAGACAAAGAAGACTCAGCGCTCCTCTCCATTCGCATGGGCTGCGGGGACGGGTGGGTCTGCTGATACTCTGGCGAGCGACCAAGCCAAGATCGGCACATCCGGCCCCTCTGCACCCTCGGTTGCGGAGCCCCTGACGAAGACTAAAAGTGCACAGGGCGAAGCCTCGATGACATCGGGGCCCCTGATTCAGAGGTTACCTGGCGTTTTCGAGGTCACTGGCTTCAAATGCTTCCTCGTTATTCGCTCCACTGATGGCCCCATGTTGTCCAAGGGCAACATAATCCATCAGAGGAGAGGATTAGCTAGTGCAATTGGTAGAGAGCCGAAAATGACCCGTTTCTCGGACGGGAACCTTCTGGCGAATGCGGCGAATCCCGCCGAGGCGGCCAAGATAAGTGCTCTTCGGACACTTCATGGCACCCCGGTGAGTGTGACGCCGCACTCTACCTTGAACTTTGTGAAAGGAGTAGTTTATGCGAGGGAACTCGTTGACTACTCCATTAAAGACATCACCCTAGAGCTGGCCGACCATGGGGCGGTCAAGATCGAACGTGTAATAAAAAAACAGGGAGGGGCCTCGAGACCCACCACTACACTCTTCGTCACGTTCGACTGTGACAAGCTCCCTGAGTCGGTGCGTGCCGGTTGGTACCGCTACCGCGTGAAGGCATTCATGCCACTGCTGCGGCGGTGCTATTACTGTCACCGCTTCGGCCATACGAATCGCTCATGTAGACGTGCAAAGTCGGGGTCACCCGAAGTCTGTGTAAATTGCTCCAAGGTCGCACACGATAAGTCCAAATCGTGTGTTGCCAAGTGTGTCAATTGCGGAGAGCCGCACCACGCTTCTTCGAAGCAATGTGGTGCATATATCCTTGAGAAAGAAATCCTGGCCGTTTAAGCCCAGGATCGACTCTCATTTCGCGAGGCTAAGGATTTGGTCCTGGAGCGCCCGGCTCTGCCTGGGACGTCATATGCCTCAAAAGTTAGAAAGGCCCCCTCTGCTCCTGGCCCATCCAGGCTAACGAGCACGGTTGTTTCCGCACTCATTTGGAGCCCTTCTGCGGGCTCTCCTTAACCCGGGCGCGTCCCTGGTAAAGCTGGCGGCAAAAAAGGTTCCTACCCAGCCCTGGCCCAAAACCAGGGCTTCCCCTCTTTCCCCAGCGTGACCGTTTCCCGTAAGGCTGAACGGCCACGCTCCTCCACCGAGTCATTAGACTCACAGTAGGCAAGACTCCTGAAGATGGTCGCTAGGCCATCTTCCGGGGCTCCTAAAGCTGTCCCCCGAAAGGAGGACAGCAACAAAGGAGATTGGGCTCCTTCGCCCAAGCCCCGAGGTGGAGCGAGTGACTCGGAGACGGTGGTTCCTCGAAAAGAGGGCCCCCCGCCTTCGAAGCCACAACGCCCGCCTAAGGTTTCGAGGCGGAGGATAGGAAAAGACTAGCATGGCAAGCCCAACCTCGCCCAATAAGTCCTCGAAGGCGACAGCGCCTTCAGCGATTTGTCCGGCCAACAGCGCCTGGGGTTTTGCCCCCGGGAAGCGTATGGTCATTCCTGTGAGGGTCTTCAGTTCGAGGAGGGCCCCCGTGTCCTCTCCGAGCTAGGCCTGGAGGGCATATTCTTTCAATGGAATTGACGGGGACTGCGGGCCAACTGGGAGAAGCTGCGGAGGCTCGTCTCGTCCCGTTCCCCGTTAGCTATCTTTTTGCAGGAGACCATGCTAGGCGCGTGCCCACTGCCTGCCCTCCCGGGGTATAAGGGTCTTGCGACCCCACCACCGCGGGATACCCGGCCTGGGGAACGCGCGGTTTACACCCGGCATGATGTCTCCGTTCTTCCTTTCTCTTTAGATACCTCCTTACAGGCAGTGGCTGTGCAGATGCACCTGGATAGGAGGTATACTATCATTTCTGCGTACATTCCACCGTCACCTGACTTCGACGCAGGAGTCTTCCGCCGCGTCGTGGCACGGGTGACGAGGCCCTATCTCTTGCTTAAGGATCTAAACCGCAGGCATCCTCTCTGGGAAGATTACTGCATAAATCCCAGGGGACAAGTCCTTGCTGATCTGATCGAAGAGCTTTAGATGGTTGGCCTAAACATGGATAAGTTTCCGCATCACTGTCCGTGAACCGCTTCATTTTCTTGCCTTGACCTATCTTTGTGTCCTTCGGATGCACAGCCTGATTTTGATTGCTGGGTGGTCGATGACCTCCATGGTAGTGATCACTTTCCCATTCAAATATCATTTTCAGGGCAACTGCCAGCTGAGAGACCACCTCGGTGGTGCTTGGCGCGGGCGCGGTGGCCTTCATTTCAGGAAATGACTGAATTCTCTATCTCAGTCGAGGAGTTTAGGTCGGTAGATGAGGCCGTTGAGTTCTTCTCCGGCAACCTCATTGCCGTGGGCCTGACTACTATTCCTAGAACGTCTGGCCGTTTTGCACGCCGACCAATCCCATGGTGGTCGGTCGAGTGTGAGACGGCCGTCAAACAGAAGCGTTATGCCTACATGCGCTATAAGCGCCGCCTGAACGATTTCACTGTCGCTGAATTTCGTCGGGCTAGGGCTTGGTTCCGGTATATTTTGAAGCATGCCCGCCGCTCTTCTTGGCGGGCATACGTGTCTTCCCTTAAATGGGAAGACCCCCTTTAGCTGAGGTGTGGAAGCGAGTCAAAAGGATTCGGGGCAAGTTCTCGTAGGACCCCCCTCCCGTTCTCCACGAGAATGGGACCTCAATCTCGGACCCCGCGTCCGTGGCGGAATCCTTCGCGACTGCTTTTTCCGCATTTTCTAGCCGGGATGCTGCTCTGCCAGAATTCAATGCACGTCGTGATGTCGCGGAAGGCGGCCGGCTGGACTTTACCTCCAGAGGCGGAGAACCGTCGAACGACAAGTTTACTGTGAGTGAGTTGCGTTCCGCTCTCGCTTTATGCGTGGACACCGCCCATGGTCCAGACGATGTCCCGTACGCCATGCTTCGACACCTGGGTGACCGAGGCATGGCATTTCTGTTATATTTGTTCAACAGGATCTTGGTTGAAGGTCTTCTCCCAGACTCCTAATGCATCGCTACTGTGCTCACCTTTCGCAAACCGGGAAGAGATCACTCTACTCCGACCGGTTTCCGCCCAATCTCTCTAACCTTTTGCGTGTGCAAGTTGATGGAGAAATTGGTAAATGTTAGATTAACCTTTTTCCTGGACAGCAGAGGCCATCTGTCTTCCGCACAGTGCGGCTTCCGCAAGTTCCACTCCACGTCGGATGCTCTGCTCAGACTGGAAAATGCCGTCTGCGCGGCTTTCCTTCGTTAAAAGCACTACGCCACGGTCTTTTTCGATCTGGAGAAGGCCTATGATACCCCATGGCGATACGGTATCATGGAGACTCTCCACACGATGGGGGCGAGGGGATGCCTCCCAATGTTTTTATCTGAATTTTTGCGAGATCGTCGATTCCGCGTACGGGTGGGGGGAGCCCTCTGCGGCCCAAAGGAGCAGGAAGAGGGTGTTCCGCAGGAAAGTGTCCTCAGTGTAACACCCTGAGCATCAACGGCATCACATCGGTGCTGACGAAAGATGTTCTCACTACGCTCTACGTGGACGACCTTTCGATCTCTTTTGGCGCGGCCCAGATGCCAACTCTGGAGCGTCGGCTCCAACAGGCATTGAACCGCGTCTCTCACAATGCCGAAGTGCACAGGTTTCGGTTTTCTTTGGCCAAGACTAAGGTGGTGCACTTCTGCCGTCATCCACGGCTCCACCCCGACCCAGATTTGTTTCTTGATGGGGTGCGCCTGGATGTGGTTGATTTGCACCGTTTCCTTGGTCTTGTATTCGACTGAAGCCTCACCTGGGAACCTCATATTCGCAGCCTTAGGGTCTCTTGTACCCGCGCCATGGACATTCTCCGTTCCGTAATGTTCAGCGCTTGGGGCGCTGATAGGGCTACTGCCTTACTTTTGTATCGATCCTTTGTTCGCTCGAAACTCGAATACGGATGCGAGTTTTATGCATCCGCAGCCGAGCGTTTATTGCGGAAGGTGGATTCGATCCACCACACCAGCCTTCGCCTTGCGACCGGTGCCTTCCGCCCTTCCCCCCATTGAGAGCCTGTTGGTCGATGCTGGTGAGATGCCACTCGCTCTGCGCCGCGTGCAGTGCATCACTCGTCTGTACACGCGAGCCCGGCGCCTCCCCCAGTCGCCAACAGCTCTCACTGCATCCGCAGCTGATCTCGATGGTGCCTATGCCGCCGAGAGACGCCAGTCATACCCTAAGCCCTTTGGGTTTAGGGCCAGGAAACTCCTTCGAGAGGTAGATATAGCTCTCGGGCCGGTGGCGCCTCTGGTTCTGCCCAGGACGCCACCCTGGAGGGTACCACATTTGGCTATTTGTCGCCACGCCTCTGCTCCCAAAGCTTGTACTGTGTCGGGAGTATTGCGTTCGACCTTTTTGGAGCACACATCGTGTCACGCTGGAACCGTGTCAGTGTATACGGATGGCTCCAAGTCTGAAGAGGGGGTCGGCTTCCACGCCGTATCCCCTCTGTTTGAAGTCAGCGGGGCTCTACCAGGCGCTGCGTCTATCTTCACGGCCGAGCTGGTGGCAATACACCACTCGGTACGGGAGATTACGTGACGTGCCTGGTTCGGAGACCGGATTGTGAACTATAGCGACTCACAAAGCGCCCTGAGTGCTCTCGGGGCATTGGAATCTCCGCATCCCCTGGTTCGCGAAATCCGTGACGCCACGGTTTTGGAGAGCCGGGCAGATGTCGAGATTATCTTCTGCTGGGTTTCTGGACATGTAGGAATTGCTGGGATTTAGCGCGCCGATGAGGACTCTGCGACCGGACCAGCGTTTCGCTCTTCCTCACACCGACTACATGGCAGGAATACGGGCAGCTTTTTGGACTGCTTGGCAAAGAAGATGGGAAACGGTCGAAGGGAACTTAAAGATGCGTGCCATTGCGCCGCGACTGTTCCCATGGACCTATCCCTCAATGCGACGGCGGCTTCAGGTTGCTTTCTGTCGTCTCCGAATCGGACACACTCGTGTGACCCATCGCTATTTGATGGAGCACTCGCTTGCGCCCTATTGCAACGACTGCGTCGTCCCCCAGACTGTTCGGCACATTCTTGTCGAATGTCCCAGTCTGGGTGATCTTCGCGCACGACACCTGTCCCGGTACCGGGATGGGCGGGGTCGCTACCGCCTGTCCCTTGTACTCGGGATGAGTGCGTGCACATCGACTGTTGGACTTGTTGACTTTTAGGGGGAAGCCGTCCTTCTTCCTATTATTTAAGCAGGGTTTGTTTGTTTTTTTGTTTTTGTTTTTTTTGCATTTGTTTTTTTTTTCCTTTAGTTGCACGCTCCTCCCGGGAGGACCTCTCCCCGACGCAGGAGCTTGCTTCCTTTCCCCCATTTAGGGTGTTGTTTTTTTTCTCTTTAATTTTATTTTAAAGTAGCCTAGAACTAGGCCAGTTTTAATACGGCGACTAATGCTCAAGTAGGCAGTCGCCAGATGAGCTCTTTAAAAAAAAAAAAAAAAATTATCTTAAAATCTTAAATCTTAACCCATAGGAAAAGACGGAAAGATGATACACAAGTGATTTATTCTTATTATACGACCAAACAAGGAACATAAATAGATTAAGAAAGCAGAAAGAGAGAGATAGCAAACGGAATAAAATAATATAAACTATATTACGTGGTAAAGAAAGTGAAATAAGAAGGCTTCTGTTCTAGTCGTAAAGAACTTTCTTGGCAACAAGAAGGCCACGAATTACACAGAACTTGTCACCAATATACTGACTCTGCTTTCAAAAACTTAGATGCAACATAAGCATTAAAAATGCATTACTTATACTCACATATGGATCGGTTTCCTGAGAATCTGGGATTAATAAGTGACGAACAGTGGAGGAGATTCCATCAGGACACGAAACAGATGAAGATCAGGTATTAGTGACATTGATGGTTGATTACTGTTAGATTCTGAAGAGAGACTTCGCTACCGATGAGTATTTATTCTACGAGTTCGAAGAAACAGAACTTCATGCCCTAAATTCTGAACAATGATGACCTAATATCCGATTTACATGTACTTACCTTTATCAATGTCTACTAGTCAATGTACACGAATCAATTTTTGTAATATTTAATAAATAAATTGTTTTAGAAAGTGATGTTTTTTATATTAAAAACCTATTTTGGATGAGAAATATTAAAAAAATCAGACGTAAATATCACAGAAAAAAGTAATTAATTTAGTTATAAGTTCAGATTTTCTTTTTAAATCCACTTGGCACAAACCCTGATCTGATAGGAGAAAATGGATGTAGTTTTCTGATTCTGCGCTGCCAAATTGTCCTAAATATTTTTGTAACCCAGTGTTATACACACACACACACATATATATATATATATATATATATATATATATATATATATATATATATATATATATATATATATATATATATATATATATATATATACCGGGTGTCCCAGAAAAAAGTTAACCGTACTTTGAATTAGCATAACTCCAAAACTATTGGAGATTTTTGGATCCTACAGAAATTGTTTTATTTAATAACTATTTATCTGTTAATTCTGGGAATTTCATTAAATTCCCTTTTATGATATTGATACATTAATGGGTTTAGTGGAGGCTATCAAAATTAGGTTTGCGCAAGGAAGTAAAATAATAAAACGAAGCCTAGGAAGGTTAGGCCACCGTGCACTTTCAAGAGAAGCGTAGGGAGCCTAGGTAGCCTAGGTCACTGTGCGATTCTTCAAGCAAAGCCTAGGCCATTTTCCAGGGGTTTTGCAGCCACACTGTGGTATGGTCTCGTCCTTATTGTTTACTAAACAAATCAAAGCGTTTGTGTGTAAAGGTTTACTTCCATAGAACCTTTTTAATCATGCAGTTAGTAAAAGATCAACGCATATTTGTAGTCACAAACTTTATTCAAGACTGGCAATATTAAACAAGTACAAGATTAATTTGAACAACGTTTTCCAGGTAGGCACGCACCAAGCAAGCCCACAATTTGAAAAAATGTTCGCAAATACCAACATGAAGGAATATGCTTAAATCTAAATAAAGGTCGTTCGGGTCGTATGAGAATCATAAGAACAACAGAAAATATCGAAAATGTTCAGATGAGACTTCTTCAAAATCCGCATGTATCAGTCACAAAGAATGGGTTACAATTGTCAAAGTCATCAATTAATCGCATTATTAAACATGACTTAAAATGGCATCCCGATAAGATGCATGTAAGACACCAGCTTCTTGAAACTGATTTTCCTCGTCGTAGACAATTTGTCGAATGGCCTCCCCATAAACTTGCTCGTTTCTTGGAAAACATTGTGATTGGTGACGAGGCAGCCTTTTTCATGAATGGAAAGGTAAATAGCCATAACATTCGGCAATATACGCCGCTGCCCGCTCCCCATCCCCCTCAGCATTCTACTTTGTCACACGTATTTGTTAGCAGAAAGTGTCTCTGTGGATGGAATATGCGGGAATGGCTATCTTGTTGGCCCATTGTTTTACGAGAATAACTTGAATGGTGCTGCCTACCCCAGCATGATCAACGAGAGGAGCTTCCCGGAACTCCGCCAGATTTACGGCAATCAATTCAATAGACTTTGGGGGATTCAGGACGACGCACCAGCTCATAGACAGCTTGCTGTAAGAACAAAACTAAGAGAAACGTTTGACAACCCCATGCAATTGAATAGCCCCCAAGATCTCCTGACTTAACACCGTACGATTATTTATTATGGGGATATCTAAAGAATAAAGTGTATTCTACTCCACCACAAAGCATCAACCAGTTAAGAGATAGTATCACACGTGAAGTCAATAGACTTAAGGAAAATCACAAGTTAATCAAAAAAGTTGTTCAATCAATGCGATCAAAGGCGCAACCGTGCTTGGAAAGAAATGGAGGACATGTGGAAGGAAACGGTGCTTAAAAAAATTAAAAGATGAATTTGTATTACCCATATGAAGAGGTGTTTTTGTTAAAAATAGATTTAAATATATTTGTTGATTTTAAACTTCGAAGTTTCATTATTTTACTTCCTTGCGCAAACATAATTTTGATAACCTCCACTAAACTCATTAGTTAATCAATATCGTAAAAGGAAATTTAATGAAATTTCCAGAATCGACAGATAAATAGTTGTTAAATTTGATTTGTTTTGCAGAACTCAAAAATCTCTAATAGGTTTTGAGTTATACTAATTCAAAGTACTGTTTACTTTTTCTGGGACACCTTGTATATATATATATATATATATATATATATATATATATATATATATATATATATATATATATATATATAGTAAGAATCCAATGGTAAAGCAGAGAGAATGACAGTATTTATTCTTTATTTCTTTTGGCTACGTTTCGAGCAAAGACAAGCTCATCTTCTGGCCTGATAAATTAAACAAAATTAGCTTTAAATAGCAAAACAATTAACATTAAGGTTAATTAGGACTGGAAGGTACAATTATATATGAATATACATGTATATACATATTTATTTGCGAAACCAGGTTTAGACCAAGACATCCGTCATCTTCAATCGCTGGCAAACTAATGAATAAAAAGAAATGATTAGCCTGAGAACACACAAATTTACAAGTTGGCATGTAATTAGGCGGCGGTCGGTATGGAACTTCGGCATTTTAGAGGAAAACAACCCAAAGAACCCATGGACGCATTGTGATGGGGATAACTTGGTGTAACAGACAATCAGCTATTTGGATACGAAACCAAACCAAACTTCAGGATAGTGTGGAACCAATAAGGAACCTGAAATGAAACAGGGCAGGTTATGTAGCAAGATTCCAAATGGACTTCACTTCATAAAAGACAACAAAATGATGACCAAAAACAAGAATATGCCAAAAATTGCAAACAAATTGCACAAGATCGACAAAAATTCAGAAAGATGAAAAAGGGTTTCTCTCGACAATGGGAGGCAAATGAGTGAAATTATGATATATATATATATATATATATATATATATATATATATATATATATATATATATATATATATATATATATATATATATATTGAGAGAAGGCCATCTTGAATACATGATTTATTAAAGTCGACACCCAAGGGTGCATTATTGAGTTTCTCGTTTGTGCTTTCAAAGCGCCTAACAAGAATATTGTGTGGGGTTTCTATGTGAATCAAAAGAGCGCTTAAATCCTTAAATTCATTGACCGTACTAAGTCGTATTGATTTGATTTGAATAAACCTGAGAGGTAACTATAAAGGAAACCGAGAGAAATGATGTAGATGAATCTTAGTGTTGAAACGAGAAGAAAGTATTAGGTTTGCATTGCACATTGAGATCAGGCTAATCTGTTCTATTTTGTGATATAATTTATATCTTTTCTTATGGTCATTTTTCTTTAATATATTCATTTATTTAGTTATTAATCTCTCTTGTTTCTTATTTTGTTTTCTTGTCATATTTATGTTGTTTTGGAGGGGGTGGGGGTCATTTTGGACTTTTCTAAGTTTCTCTTTTCTTAAGTGGCCACTTATGCCCTTATAGGCAGTTGCAAGATAGACGCCTAAAAGCTGTTCTTGATTTGCTGCTTCGTATAATGTCGTTTCATTAGTGTCAAAATCATGTTCTGAATAATACTTCCACTTCTAAATCCTACTTTCTCTCACGTCCAACAGTTCTTGGCTATCCGAATCCTTGGGGAATTTGTTATGACGGGTTGCATAGATGTTTACGTCTGTCTTCGACGTTCAATTCTGGTAGTTTCCTTTCTGTTTTGTTTTTCCTCTTGCTCTTGCACTTCACAGTAGTTCATTCATTAGTTCTTTCCGAGTTATCCTCACTCAATGACTCCATGTTTCATCGATTTCTTTTGTTTCGTCTTCAAGGGTTGTTTCCACGTTCTCGCTTTTCTATTTATCTTTCGTTTCTTGTACAATTTATTTGTTTTCTGCTATTGCGGATTCAATATATCATTTGGTGGGAGACTTATGCCGTTCTTTCATAGTACAGAGTTAAATTCCTTCGCAAGGAAACCGGGGTTGGATGCATTTGCGGCGTGGATGTACATCAGCATTGTTATTTACTCCATACTTTAGCCATCTTAGAATATTCTGGGACACTTAGAGTTGAAGAGCAACGCTCGTTCTAGGCGCTATTTGTGCGTACGTCTAGCTCCCATTTTTACCTGCGGCGAAGCGCCAGGTTGAGGCGTCGCTTTTTCCCAAAAGGAGTAAAGTTCAATTGTACGCATTCAGAGCCATGAAATGACCCATATGAACATGGGACATATGGATATTCACCCTGGAAATTTCAAATCTGCCGTCGGATTTGGCGCTGGGTGGCGCCATCTAGTGCCAGAAGCTTCATTTAGCCATTGAAAGGCACTTGTAAGTGATTTGAACCATGGCAAACCATCACTGCAATAACCATTTATCATCTAATCACAAAACGCCGCAGGTCATTGGAGAGACTTTCCCTCTTGTTTCTTCTCCTGCAGGATTTGGTCACTTTTCTTTATTTTCTTCTATGCAGTGCATCCTATTGCTAAGGATGAGTGAGGCACGTCACAGTTGGAGCATTTCTTGAAGGTCGTTATTTCATTCATAGCTAACGTGATGGGTTGAAATGCTTGCGGAACACCGTTTTTTGGATCTTTGGGCATTCCTCAGTATTGTGGCCTCTTATTGCGTAATTTTGAAGTTAAAAGTAAAAGCCAATAGGCCTTTTTTGTCATTTTGGTTTTGTTAAATAGAATTTTAACTGCGTTTGTATGAATTCAAAATTTTGTTGGTCTTCACCTGGGCCTATTTGAGATTCCTTAATCTTTTCCCTTTAATTCTTCACCGAAGTATTCTGGGACTATCGAGTTCAGTTATCGGCAGAGAGCTGCGCAATGAGCCCTAATTTCAGGTGACCCAATGGGTTCAGGGTCAATTTCCTTTAGCTAATTAATAGCTTCTTGAGCAGTAAGGGCCTTACCTGTCTTCTTCATTTTGGCCCATTGCGACGTATCCTTTTGGGCGAGTCAAAAAGTCTCACCCGGGCCATGTTTTGTGCGCTGTTACGCAGTCTAACGATCGTCTCTCTGCCGTGGTTGCTCTCATCATGCAAGACCATTAAAGAGAGTCCCTTCCATTACTCCCTCTCCATTATACCCTTCTTACCTCCACCTAGTACAGGAGGATATGGCTCAGACCAACATAAATGTACGACCCTGTAGAAATCGCTTCTTTCTTTAGCCTTGTTGTGTGTGATAGTAAACCACCTCTTTATGTCCACCGATGTGGAAACATGATGGAAGTGAGCAAAAATTGCCAGGAAAGAATCGGTAAAAATCAGCAAAATCTCCGCCAAAACTCCATACCTACCGTAACTAACAAAATCGTTAAAAATGAAATGAAATGAAAATGAAAGTATGAGAAAAAGAATTATCAAGTGTTTAATCGATTGTTCTCATTTAGTCATCGATTGATTAAGATCAATTGTAGAATCTCCCCCCTCAACTACATTTAATTGTGCAATCTCCAACCTGATACATAATTTTTAAATAATAAGACAAATGAAACAATAATTATAGTCAAGAAATTTAGTGAAAGCATTGTATGCACAGTAAAAAAAGTAATTATTAAGGATATTGCAAAGCAATGTGTTGACAGAAATTTTTTAACCCATTTAAAAGCAAAACGATCTCCACATGAATTCTTGTATGTAAGCTTTCAAAATTCCATTCTGCAGCCATTCATTTTCTTAATTTGATCCTTGCGCTTGTTCCAATACGACTCAATATGTTAGGTATGGACTCCATTCACGGGGTCGACAACGTTCACTGAATAGTTGAGGATTAAACCCAAGACCTTGCAAATTTCGTAGGATCTCCATTCGTCGGTGTGAATGATAGACACAAATCGCACAACTGTTTTCACAACGGGCAAAAGCATAGCTGCATCTATTCGATCCACGATCTCCATGTAGCCAACTACAGGTTAGACTAGTGTCAACTAAACTTAAAAGCCACAATGCAGAAAGAGGTGCCCGTCCATGATGGTGGTTTGGATCGAGAGAAAGGCAAGACTCGTTCAACTCCACAAGTCTGGGACATTCTAAAGAAATAATAGGATTCGTCTGGAGTAGTGGGTATATAATTCACAAAAATGTTGTAGCAATCCATCATGGTTTTCAACAGAAATATTTTATAACTGTCTGGATGCAGCTTTTTCTCCAGCCCATATATAAATAGCGTAGGCCGACATCTGCAATTACAAATTTGACTTTGTAAAAAAGGATCCGGTCCGTATTGACAATGTTGACTTGTATTTTGAGCTTACTCACTTGGCATTTCCGTGCAGAACCATCCCTTGTTTTTGCATATTTCGTCCAGTTCATTCTTTGATGACAAATCGCTCAATCAACCTCACGTTTTAAAAGTAAATTTTGTTTTAACCAATTAATCGCAAGAATCCTTGCACAGGAAAGGTAGAATCGCAACGTGAAAAGTATCACGAACCTTGAGTGAGAATATAATTCCTATAAATAGGATTTACTACAGGTCACCACAGATACTCTTGAGAAGAGTAAATATTCAGGCATGTCGATATCTTCTTCACTTTGTAAACTATTGTATGCCCCCAAGGAATAACCTGTTTTAACCATTCACCATCAACTCTATCTCCAACACCCAATTGTACAATCTCTACTCCAAGCACATTTGGGGGCAAATTTTACAATTGATACATTGATTATCTTTTCGTAAGCTTTTGCGATGAAATTCAGCAGGCATACTGGTTTGTAATTTTCCACCTGCGTGTGTGATTTTCCCGATTTAGCCATAAAAATCATTTTGGCCTCCTTCAATTCATCCGAGAAGTATCCTGTATTAAGGTTTGCATTAAATACGTTCTTAAATCCTTCAATGACTTAAGAATGTAGAACTTAATTTTATCGTGAGCGCAGATTTTTAGGGGCTTTTGTTTGAAACTTAAGACTATTTCTTTTGTTTCCTCCCTCGTAATAACGGCGCTGAGTCCCTCGTTGGTATCTCGTTCCCCCCTCCCCCCGTAGCGGACGTGGCGATTTACCTTTCTGGCCACCGTGCTGACGGAATTCAGCACCCCGTCCAGCCCCAACTTAGCCTCTTCTTCTTCTTTCGGACAGCCTGTATTTTTCCCCTACTTCCTCACTTTCCCTACAACCTCTCCCACAACTTTCTCTAGTCATCCTCTATTTTCTCAGGGTAGATGCCAACCTTCTTCTCAACCAACTATCCCGGATCGGGGTTGAGGGGGAAGGGGACAATGATCCCTCACCCCTGAGCTCCGATTTGGAATGGTGAGTTTTTAAATAAGCTGCTTTATCCCCACTCACATCTTCCTCGCCTCCTCTTCCTTTCTATTTCAAACACTATTCATTTTACGCCGTGTCAAAGGTGGAGCCGCCATTCTGAGGGACTGTCAGGCCACCAGGCGAAAAGGGGTGGCCTTGAATGGCGGCACCTGATTCTGCCAGCCGCGTACGCACCCCTTGCAGGGCGGGCTACTGCGAGGGGTGATGAGCGATTGCTTCCCGTAAAAAATAGGGTTACCATGCCCAATGATGATACCCCAAAAAACTCCCCTCAATTTCCCCTTTTCCATCGTCGGAGCCACCCTTGGGCAGCTCCACAAAAAAAATGCAGGTCCCCTCCTCTGTGCTCTCGCAGGGGACCCTCCAAATTTCTCTAACCGGAGAGGAGGCTTACTCCTCTCCTTCGCCTACGGGTATAGGGGACTCTTTCTCACCCCCTTGTCTGGAGGTGCTTTCGGGCACCTCCCTATTCCCAGCGACAGTCACCCCTTTACTTTCCAAGGGGACTGCCAAGAAAGCCAGTAGGCAGCCCATAGCCGACCGCTTCCCATTGAAGCTGCTCGGTAGGGCAAACCCCCTTAGGGAGGAGAGGGAAGCCATGCCCCATCGGTCACTTTCCTCAAAAGACCTGTTGGCGAGAATATTGTACCTTGCCGGTGTCAAGGCCTGTGCCTCCCCAAACTCGACTTATGACAGCACTGCCAATGGGACCTGTGATGTTCTGAGGGAAGGACGGCCAACTGTAGGCCTCCCCTGATATAGACACGGTCCTTAAGGCAACCCAGCCTCAGACGGTAGAGTCTTCCATGAGAGCGAATCCGGGCTCGGTGCCAAACACCGAACCCGAGTCCGCCCCTATGCAAGGTCCTCCTCAAACAGCTAGGGGTTCCAAGGCAATACAAGGAGGGAAGGGATCTCCTCCGACCGGTGCCCTTGCGACTGCCAGGACCTTCTCCATTACGGAGACGGACCTTGTTGAGGCCGGTCCATCTGGCCTAGGAGCTCCTGCCAACGGTGGTGAGAAGCGGGTTCATTCCTCTCCTAAAAAGAAAAAAATAGAAAAAAGACTAAAAAGACTCGGGGCTCCTCTCCATCCGCGGGGGCTGCGGGGACAGATGGATCTGCTGCCACTTCAGTAAGCGACAAAGCCAAGATCAGCACACCCGGCCCCTCTGCTCCCCCCCACCAAGGTGCGGAACCCCTGACAAAGACCAAAAGTGTTAGTGCGCAGAGCGGAGCCTCGATTACATCGGGGCCTCTCATTCAGAGTTTACCCGTCGTTTTCAAACCCGCTGGCTTCAAACGCTTCTTAGCTATTCGCTCCACTGATGGCAACATGTTGGATAAGGGCAAAATGATCCATCAGAACAGAGCTTTAGCTAGTGTGATTAGGGGACAGCCGAAGGTGACCCGTTTCTTGGACGGTAGTCCTTTGGCGAATGCGTTGAATTGTTCCGAGGTGGCCATGGTTAGTGCCCTTCGGACAATTGATGGCATGCCTGTAAGTGTGACGCCGCACTCTACCATGAACTTCGTGAAAGGATTAGTTTATAAGAGGGAACTCGTGGACTACTCCATAGAGGACACCACCTTAGAGCTGGCCGACCATTCAAGGTCGAACGTGTGATGAGAAAATAAGGAGGGGCCTCGAGACCCACCCCTACACTCTTCGTCACAATCGATTGTGACAAGCTCCCTGAGTCGGTGCGTGCCGGTTGGTATTGCAACTGCGTGAAGGCATTCGTGCCACTGCCGCGGAGGTGCTATTACTGTCACCGCTTCGACCATACGAATCGCTCATGTAGATGTGCGAAGTCCTGGGCCACCCGAAGTATGTGTAAGTTGCTCCAAGGCGGCACAGGATAAGTCAAAATTGTGTGTGGCCAAGTGTGTCGATTGCGGAGAGCCGCACTGCGCTTCTTCGAAGCAATGTGGTGCATATCTCTTGGAGATAGAAATCCTGGCCGTTCAGGCCCAGGATCGTCTCTCATTCCGTGAGGCTAAGGTCTTGGTCCTGGCGCGCCCGGCTCTGCCTGGGACGGCTTATGCCTCAATGTTTAGAAAGTCACCCTCTGCTTCTGGCCCATCCAGGCCAACGATCACGGTTGTTTCCGCGCCCATTCAGAGCCCATCTGCGAGTTCTACTCAATCCGTGTGCTTCCTTGGTAAAGCTGGTGGCACAAAGGGTTCACACCTAGCCCCGGCTAAAACTTGGGCTCCCCCCTCTTCCCCAGCGTGACCGTTTCCCGTAAGTCGAAACGGGCACCTCCTCGAAAAGAGGGGCCTTCGTCTCCGAAGCCGTCTCAATAAGTCCTCGAAGGCGACAGCGCCTTCAGCGCATTGTCCAGCCAACAACACATGGGGTTCTACCTCCGGGAATCGTACGACCATTGCCCTTAGGTTTTTCTCTTCGAAAACGACCCCCGCGTCTCCTCCGAGGTAGGCCTGGAGGGCATATTCGTTCAATAGAATTGCTGTGGACTCCGGGCAAACTGGGAGGAGCTGCGTAGGCTCGTCTCGTCCCGTTACCCGTTAGTATTTTTCTGCAGGATACCATTCTAGGCGCCTGCCCCCTGCCCACTCCACCGGGGTATAAGGGATTTGCGACCCTACCACCACGAGATTAGGCCGGGCTGGGGGATGCGCGGTTTAAACCAGGCATGATGTCTCCGTTCTTCTTTTCGGCTGAGTGTGAGACGGCCCGCAAACAGAAGCATTATCCATACATGCGCTATAAGCGCCGCCCGAACAATTTCACTGTCGCTGAATTTCGTCGGGCTAGGTTCCGGTATATTTTGAACCACGCCCGCCGCTCTTCTTGGTGGGCATATGTGTCTTCACTTAACGGGAAGACCCCTCTATCAGAGGTGTGGAAGCGAGTCAAAAGGATTCGGGGCAAGTTTTCGCAGGACCCCTCTCCCGTTCTCCAGGAGAATGGGACCGCAATCTCAGACCCCGCGTCCGTGGCGGAATCCTTCGCGGCCACTTTCTCCTCATTCTCTAGCTGGATGCTTCTCCGCCAGCCCTCCACGGCTCTAGCCCGACCCAAATTTGTTTATTAATGGGGTGCGCCTAGAAGTGGTTGAATCGCACCCTTTCCTTGATTTTTTATTTGACCGACGCCTCACCTGGGAGGCTCATATTCGCAGCCTTAGGGTCTCTTGTACCCGCACCATGGATATTCTTCGTTCCGGGACGTTCAGCGCTTGGGGGGCTGATAGGGCTACTGCCTTACTTTTTTAGGGATCCTTTGTCCGTTCGAAGCTCTACTACGGATGTGAGTTTTATGCATCCGCAGCTGAACGTCTATTGCAGAAAGTGGACTCGATCCACCACACCGGCCTTCGCGTGGCGACCGGTGCCTTCCGCACTTTCCCTAGCCAGAACGCCACCTTTGAGGGTACCACATTTGGCTATTTGCCACCACGCCTCTGCTCCCAAAGCTTATACAGCGCCTAGAAATTGCGTTCGACCTTTTTGGAGCGCACCTTGTGTCACGTTGGAACCGTGCCAGTGTATACGGATAGCTCCAAGTCCGAAGACGGTGTCGGCTTCCACGCCGTATCCCTTTTGTTTGAAGCCAGCGGGGCTCTGTCAGGTGCTGCGTCTGTCTTCACGGCTGAGCTGGTGGAAATACACCACTCGGTACGGGAGATTACGTGACGTGCCTGGTTCATAGACCGGATAGTGATTTATAGCGACTCACAAAGCGCCGTGAGTGCTCTCCGGGCATTGCAATCTCCGCATCCCCTGGTTCGCGATATCCGTGACGCCACGGTTTTGGCGAGCCGGGCGGATGTCGAGATTATCTTCTGCTGGGCTCCTGGACATGTAGGAATTGTGGGGAATGAGCGCGCCGATGAGGGAACCAAAGAGTCCGCGAGGACTCTACGACCGGACCAGCGTTTCGCTCTTCCTCACACCGACTACATGGGAGGAATACGGGCAGCTCTTCAGATTGCTTGGCAAATAAGATGGGAGACGGTCGAAGGGAACTTAAAGTTGCGTGCCATTGCGCCGCGACTGTTCTCATGGACCTACCCCTCAATGCCTCAAAGGCTTCAGGTTGCTTTCTTTCGTCTCCGAATTGGACGCACTTGCGGGTCGCACCACTATTTGATGGAGCGCTCGCCTGCGCCCTACTGTGAAGACTGCGTTGTCCCCCAGACTGTTCGGCATGTTCTTGTTGAATGTTCCAGTCTGGGCGATCTCCGCGCATGTTACCTGTCCCGGTACTATGATGGGCGGGGTCGCTACCACCTGTCCCTTGTACTTGGGTTCGTGCACACCGACCTGTGGACTTTCAGACTTTTTGGAGGATGCCGGTCTTCTCCCCTTTATTCAAATAGTTGAGGGGGGTTGTTTTTTCTTATTTTAGTAGGTCGCATGTTCCTGCGCCGGGGGGGTGGACCTCCCCTCGACGCCGGAGCTTGCTTTGTTTTATTTTTATTGATGGTTTTTTATTTGGGTTTTTTTTTAGCATCCTCTTTTAAATGTGCCTAATTTTAGGCAATGTTGAATATGGTGAGTAATGCCCAAGTAGGCAGTCGCCAGATGAGATCTTTAAAAAAAAAAAAATCTTGCCTCTCCCACAAAGTGAAATGAGTGGGGTTTTTTGCTTTTTTCTTGGTTTAGTGCGTCAATAAATTATTTTTTTAATTAATATATCTTGGTTTTATTATCCTCTTCACTTATCTTCAGTACTTTTTCCAATGTTCACGAAATATTCTCTCAATCTCTGCTTTGTCCTCAGTAAAGTTGCCTCTTGAGTCTTTGATTTTCATTTACTCTTTTGGAGACTTATCTTTCATTTGTTTGATCTTTTTTTCAGAACTCTTCTGAGTTTGTTTCTTGACCTATTTGTATAGTTGTTCTTATTTCTCTTTGTGTTTATCGATTATGAGGGTTAGCATTTCTGTCTTATTTTCCCTTAACTCGTATTGTTTTCTTGTTCCATTTCTTCGTATCCTTTCTTCATTTTTAAGCATCATTTTTGTTCTTCATTTAAATTGATGTGTCGTTCTAAATATCCTCTTGGGTAGTCTCTCAATCCGCTCTTTCCATTGATTCACGAATTGCTTTAGTTCATCCTCAGTTTCCTCTAAGGTTGCTTCATTTAGCTGTTTAGGTATATATTGTCTAAGTTTACTATTATAAGCCTCCCAGTTTATTAAATTGCAGGCTCTCCATTCCGTGCTTGGGATCTGCATTGGTTGTTGGTTAATATTTAAAGATATTGCCACATAGTTGCTTCAGGTTATGTCAATCATTTACATGTCGAAGTTAAAAGGGAGGTTGAAGTTGCCAGGCATATATCTGGTTTGGTCGCTGCCTGTCCTGTAATATATGTATGGAAATTAGTCCTAATCTTTGAAAAAATCCACGAGTTATGTTTTGTAGGTGGTTTCCGGGTCTATTCCTTCGTCAATATTCTGATTCATTGCAGTAAGCGTTTAAGTCTCCCATGAAAATAACTGGCAGCCAATATTGAATATGTTTGTGAAGTTGGCAATTGGTAAATTGTTTCTCCTATGTGGTTAGTATCCGGTTGCAATTATTAAGCTGCTGAGTTTTATCCTATTACAAGGTAAGCTTCAGTTAGTCATGGTTTAATTCTGTACTCTAGGTCTCTTTTCATGACTATCCAGATCCGTCGTATCCTTCCTCTGTAAGTTTAGTGGCTATTACGTTATAGGTCCAAATTTTTATATTTCTCTCATATAGATTTATTCCATGTCAGGATATAAGATTTCCGTATGTCCTCTGTTTATCCTTCCATACATTTGAGTTGAAGTTTGTTTGCTTTTTTGTCCAAAATTATTTCCTTTTCTTTTTGAAAGGTCGATTCCAGTCAGTATTCTCTAGCGGTTTTTAGGGGGGGGGGGGGTTGCATTTTGCGTTTACCTTCATGCTTGTGATTGTTTCTGTTTTCCCTCTATTTGTTGAGCCATAGGGGGCCGGTGTCGTTTCTCTTGTTGAATTGTTTCTCATCTATCACTCGGCTATCGATTTCGTTGAACGACTGGAGTATTCCGTCGCTCATTTCTCGGCGCGGTTAAAGAAGAAGGAATCTTGCAAGTGGAACTTTGCAGCGCCCCGTTTACTCGCCTTCAGTCAATTAGACTTTACGCAAGTCTTCCCGATAATTGCACTCTCCTATTTTCTCTGGAAGCAATCACCGTGCATCCTCCCTCGAACTCTCGTACCCTCGAGTCATTTATATCCCCCCCTTCCGTTTGGTACCCCTGGTCTCATTTTATTTATTGCCAGTTATTTGTGTTATTAATATTTTATTTGTATATAGTAAAGTTATATATTTTTCTACCGTTAGTTTCTCTAATCCCAGAACTTCTAAGAATTGATTATTTAGGCCAACCGCACTTGACTTTGTTTATTTAACCCTCGCATTGGGATCTGTATCCCAACTTTCTGGCGAAGCCCTCTTCACGGTCACCCTACGACATCTATAAATACTGGTGTCGGATTTTTAGGGTCACCCGCAGTATCTGATCTCATTTCTTTTAGACTTGTGACAGATTCTATTGGGTGTTATTCTTGTATATTAAAGGTTCTGGTTTTAGAAACTGTAGAAAAGACTTTACCCATTTCTTCGGTTGTGTGCATATTTTGTATTGAATTTTGGACCGTGTGAAACTTTAAAACGCCTTTCCAAGCCTCATAAAACGTCTGCCGTATTTTAAAAGAATTAATCTTATTTCTCTTTTTCTGTGTGTATTGTGTTGTCGTTTTCTTCGTGCGTATTAGGCAACACAGGTATTCACTAAAATTCCAGAGTGAATATTTCAAGTGTAATTAAGAATTCGCGCCGTGCAAAATAATTATCGCTGTGTTTTGTTTTTTTTAAGTGAAGAATTGTAGGTCCGCCAAAGCCTACTCCCAGCACTTCCCCTGTGTGTCAAACAATTCCCCCTTTTTTGTGTTGATTTTCTTGAAAGCTGGTCGAACGTGAAAAAATTTTCTCATGATTTAACACGTTCAAGTTGCAAGGAGAGTCACTTGGGCTCAGCGACAAGGAGCTCTTAGCTTATATCCAACAGGAGGAAAGGACCGAAAGAGAAGAGAGAAGACAAAAAGAAAGAGACGAGAATGAACGAGGAGAAAATGATGAATCCGCCTTCATAAACTTGAAATAATAGGACCAGGAATCAGACGCAGTCCATCAGCTCGAGGTCCGAAGCTCCCTCTACCGAGTCTGTTAAGCTTCCGGTTTTCAAGGAAGGCGAGAATTTCGGAGCCTTCTTAATCCAATTCGAGAAAATCTTTGAAATCAGCCATTGGGACATCGAGGGAGATGGAGTGGCTCAATTGTTACCCTTGCTAAATTCCCAACTCCGAGATATATTCATATCACTTCCCTCTGAGGCAAAAATTGATTATCGACTTTAAAATCGGAGTTACTAGCGGCGTATAACATGACCCCAGACTTTTACCGATCCAAATTCAGACATGCTCGCATTCAGCAAGGCCAAACATACGTCAGTTTGGGTACACCGTCAAGCGTCACCTCAACTTTTGGCTCGATGCTTCTAAAATCCCGCATAACTACGATTCCCTCGTTGACTTCTTCGTGAGAGACCAGTTGTTGGCTGCACTTCCGGCTAAAGTCAGATCTTTTGTAAAAGACCGGCGGTGCCTCAAATTCAATGAATGCACAGAACAGGCTGACATTTATTCATCAAACTACAACCTTTATCTGAAAGAAGGGAAGAAAACGGCACTCTTTCCCCAAAACCTAGGCCAAACAAAGGTAAATTCTAGTAATGGGACGAGTACTCGGTATCGGTATCGAGTATCGATGGTATCAAACGATTTTAGTGGTATCGGTACACGTACTCGTGTCAAAAAAAATTTGCCTTAGTTTTCGATACCAACTTTTGTCCAAGACCCTTAAAGGTCTCTTTACACTACAAGAATACCAGCAACTTTTTGCCGATTTTTGCTGCCGGTAGCACGAAACCGGTAAAAAGTTGCCTATATTGGCAACTCCGACGTGTCGGTGTTTTGGTGCCGGTTTCGTCAGCATCCTTCCCACTATGAACGTGTTTGTTGATATTATATCTAATGATGGGACGAGTACTCAGTATCGGTATCGAATATCGGTAGTATCGGTTGTTTTTAGTGATATCGGAACTCGTATCGGTATCGGGACTTTTATGTCTCATTTCCAATATCAAAATCCGATACTTGCCCATTAATTCCCAAGACAATGTATGCATCATTTTAAAACATATATTCATTTTATTTAATGATTATATTCCTGTGTCCCGTACGTGAAAAAGTTAACATAATATATGTGGGGGAATTCCACGTGGAATTTCTTTTCCAGCTCGGAAGTGACGTCCATGCGCTGGAGAAGGTTCTAGAATTTGGTTAGGCTTAAATTGGTAAGCCTCCTCACCCCCTCCTTATCCACAAGCGGTAGCCTCGAAACTCGTCCACCTCAGACCACGTTTTCGCGGGTTAGAATCGCCTCGACGTGAAGATTCGAGGCCATTCGAGAGTAGCGCTGTTTCCCCCACCCCGCGGGCGAAGGCCTCGGATATATATAGGGCTTGTCTTCTATGTGGCAGACACAGAGTTGAGGAGTCTCGCCCGGATCCAAGAAGTTTCCCCTAGTTCCAAGTCAGGCGCTAACAATGAAGCAAAGTGACGGCTGAACTTTTGTGTCTTGGAATTAACCCAGCCAGTGTGGTAATTCCATTTGACGATCGCCACCGAACGATTTTTCCGACTTCACTCATCAACTCCTGTCGAAGCCGCTCTCGTTCCCTCCTCCTTTTCGGGTGGCCGAAATACTCTCTCTTGGACCGGACGTTACCCCCCACCCCCACCCCACCCCTTTGGAGAACCGTCATCACGTCAACTTCTTCCTCAGAAGCTCCGAGCGCCCTCGCCCTCACGTTTATTTTCTGCAGAAGACATCCGTGAATCCTTACCCTGACGTCTCACCCGGAATCCTCCGTAAGCTGACCCCTCTTCCCCTTCAGCAACTCATTTAAGTTAATCTTCCTATTTGAATAGTCTCCTTCTGTAACGCATTATATTCTAACTTCAGAGTCTGATGCATAAATCTGCAATTCCCCCCTCGTTTACCAATTTAATTTTGCCCATTGATTCTCTTATTTTATGTAAATAAAATTATATTCTTGTACATGCTTCTTTAAATAACCTTGAGCTTTGCCATTGCCCAAATTTTACCTGACCTCGTTGCACTCTTTTCTCGCTGTTCCTCGCGTCGAAACTCGTGGCGTTCCGTCCCTTGTCGGTTCGCCTTTAAGTTATTGGTCCCTCTCCCATAGATATAATATGGTATTGATATGATGTAATGTCATACCACGACAATATGCACTCAATTTATTTACACAAAATTTAACATTTTATAACTCTTTCAAACCCTTAGATTTACAGGGAACCAAAAGGAACAAGCACAGGCAAAACTACTAGTTTATCCGTGCGTGAAAAATTCACGTATTTGCAATCAATCAAATGACTGTAGTTAGTTTGGTATATATAATAGAATTTTATTTAAATGTTTAACTCAATATTCGTAAATTTCGATCATTTTATCCCATTCAAAAAATTTTACATTATCTTCATTTCCATTATTATTGGGTATATCTTGAACAAAAGATTAGAATTTCTAAAGAGTCACTTCCGTCACAATGAAAATTATTATTACACAAAAAATACATGCATTAGCTTGAAATCAAAGTCGTTCCATATAGTCATATTTCATGTACATATACCCCGTAAGGGGCGCAGCGATTTGCCATCCTGGCCGCCGTGCTGACGGGATCCAGCGCCCCGTACGGCCCCAGCTTAGCCTCTCTTCCTTCCTTCAGATAGCCTGTATTTCTCCCCTACCTCGTCGCTTTTCATACAAACTCTCCCACAACTTTCTCTGGTTAGCCTCAAATTTCACAGGGTAGATGCTCACCTTCTTCTTCTCAGCCAACCGTCCCGGATCGGGGCAGGGGGGGGGGGGAGGGGACAACGTTCCCTAACCCTTGAGCTCCGGTCTGGGGTGGCTGTTTTTTAACAACCTGCTTCATCCCCACACATACCTTCCTGACATTTCTTTTCCTCTCCTCTTAACATTCTATCAATTTTACGCCGTGTTAAAGGTGGAGCCGCCATGCCGATGGACTGCCAGGCCACCAGGCGGAAGGGGTGGTCCGAAATGGGGGCACCTGGCTCTGCCAGGCCTTTACGCACCTCTTTCAGTGCGGGCAACAGCAAGAGGTGATGAGCTATTGCGTCTCGCAGAAAATTTAGGGTCAGCATCACCAATGATGCACAACCTCAAAAAAACAACCCTCAACTTCCCCTTGCTCATCAACGGAACCGCCCTCGGGCAGCTCCACCGAAAAAATGGAGGTCCCTCCTTCCTGTGCTTGCGCAGGGGACCCTTCTCTAACCGGAGAGGAGACTTACTCTTCTCCTTCGCCTAAGGATGCAGAGGACTCCCCCTCACCCCCTTCTCTGGAGGTGTTTTCGGGCACCTCCCTTTTTCCAGCGGCAGTCCCCTCTTTTCTTTCCAACGGGACTGCCAAAAAAGCAAGCAAGCAGCCCATTGCTGACCGCCCCTCGTGTAAGTGGCTCGGGGTGGTGGGGAGGGCAAACCCCCTTAGGGGGGAGAGGGAAGCCAGGCCCCTTCGGTCGCTTCCCTCAAAAGACCTGCTGGCAAGAATTTTAAACCTTGCCGGGGTCAAGGCCTGTGCTTAACCACACAAGACTGGCGACACTGCCAAGGGGACCTGCGAAGTCCTGGGAGGGGATGGCCAACTGGAGGCCCCTCCTGCGATAGGCATGGTCCTTGAGGAAACCCAGCCTTAGACGGTAGAGCCCTCCATGGGAGAAATCTTGGCTCGGCGCCAAATACCGAACCCGAATCCGCCCCTATGAAGGTCCTCCTCAAACGGCTGGGGATTCTGACGAAGTACAAGGAGGGGAGGGATCTCTTCCGGAAGGTGCCCCAACGACGACCAGGAACTTCTCCATTTCGGAGAAGGACCTGGCTGAGGCCGGTCCATCTGGCCTAGGGGCTTCTACCGTCAGAGGTGAGAAGCGGGTTCATTCCCCGCCATCCTCTCCAAAAAAGAAAAAGACTGAGACCAAAAAGACTAAGAAGACTCGGGGCTCCTCTCCATCCGCTGGGGCTGTGGGGACGGATGGGTCTGCGGCCACTTTGGCAAGCAAACAAGCCAAGATCGGAACATCCGGCCCCTCTGCCCTCCCGGGTGCGGAGCCCCTGAGTAAGACCAAAAGTCCACAGGGCGGAGCATCGATGACATCGGGGCCCCTGATTCAGAGGTTACCTGGCGTTTTCGAGCCCGCTGGCTTCAAACGCTTCCAAGTTATTCGCTCCACTGATGACACCATGTTGTCTAAGGGCAACATGATCTATCAGAGGAGAGGATTAGCTAGTGCAATTGGTAGAGAGCCGAAGGTGACCCGTTTCTCGGACGGGCGCCTTCTAGCGAATGCGGCGAATCCCGCCGAGGCGGCCAAGATAAGTGCTCTTCGGACACTTTATTGCACCCCGGTGAGGGTGACGCCACACTCCACCATGAACTTTGTGGAAGGAGTAGTTTATGCGAGGGAACTCATTGACTACTCCATTTAGGACATCACCCTAGAGCTGGCCGACCATGGGGCGGTCAAGGTCGAACGTGTAATAAAAAAACAGGGAGGGGCCTCGAGACCCACCACTACACTCTTCGTCACGTTCAACTGTGACAAGCTCCCTGAGTCCGTGAATGCCGGTTGGTACCGCTGCCTGCGTGAAGGCATTCGTACCACTGCCGCGGCGGTGCTATAACTCTCACCGCTTCAACCATACGAATCGCTCATGTAGACGTGCAAAGTCGGGGTCACCCAAAGTATGTGTAAATTGCTCCAAGGTCGCACACGATAAGTCTAAATCGTTTGTGGCCAAGTGTGTCATATGCGGAAAGCCGCACCCTGCTTCTTCGAAGCAATGGGGTGCATATCTCCTTGAGAAAGAAATCCTAGCCGTTCAGTCCCAGGATCAACTCTCATTCCGCGAGGCTAAGGACTTGGTCCTGGCGCGCCCGGCTCTGCCTGGGACGTCATATGCCTCAATAGTTAGAAAGGCACCCTCTGCTCCTGAACCATCCACGTTAACGAGCAGGGTTGTTTCCGTGCCCATTTTGAGCCCTTCTGCGGGCTCTACCCAACCCGGGCGCTTCCCTGGTATAGCTGGCGGCAAAAAGGGTTCATACCCAGCCCTGGCTAAAACCAAGGCTCCCCACTCTTCCCCCAGCGTGACCGTTTCCCGTAAGGCGAAACGGCCACGCGCCTCTAGCAAGTCGTTAGACTTACAGGAGGCAACACCCCTGAAGTTGGTCGCTAGGCCATCTTCCGGGGTTCCTAAAGCTGTCCCTCGAAATGAGGACAGCAACAAAGGAGCTTCGTCTCCTTCGCCCACGCCTAGTGGTGGAGGGAGTGGCTCCGAGACGGTGGTTCCTCAAAAAAAGGGCCCCGGGCCTCCGAAGCCGCAACGCCCACCTAAGGGTTAAAGGCAGAGGGAGAAAAGACTGGCATGGCGAGCCCAAACTCCCCCCAATAAGTCCGCGAAGGCAACAGCGCCTTCAGCGCTTTGTCCGGCCAACAGCGCCCGGGGTTCTGCCCCCGGGAAGCGTACGGCCATTTCCGTGAGGGTCTTCTGTTCGAGGAGGGCCCCCGCGTCTCCTCCGAGCTCGGCCTGGAGGGCATATTCCTTCAATGGAATTGCCGTGGACTCCGGGCCAACTAGGAGGAGCTGCGGAGGCTCGATGCGTCCCGTTCTCATTAGCTATCTTTTTGCAGGAGAGCATGCTAGCCGCGTGCCCCCTGCCCGCCCTCCTGGGGTATAAGGGTCTCGCAACCCCACTACCGCGGGATGGCCAAGCTGGGGGCTCGCGGTTTACACCCGGCATGATGTCTCCGTTCTTCCTTTCTCTTTAGATACCTCATTTCAGGCAGTGGCTGTGCAGCTGCACCTGGATAGGAGGTATACTATCATTTCTGCGTACATTCCACCGTCACCTGACTTCAACGCGGGGGCCTTCCGCCGCGTCGTGGCATGGTTGCGAGGCCCTTTCTCTTGCTTGGAGATCTGAATCGCGGGCATCCTCTCTGGGGAGATTACTCCATAAATCCCAGGGGACAAGTCCTCGCCGATCTGATCGAAGACCTGAGATGGGTGTCCTAAACTTGGATGAGTTTACGCATCACTGTCTGAGAATCGCTTCATTTTATTGCCTTGACCTATCTTTGTGCTCTTCGGATGCACAACCTGATTTTGATTGGGGAGTGGTCGATGACCTCCATGTTAGTGATCACTTTCCCATTCAAATATCATTTTCAGGGCAACTGCCGCCTGAGAGACCACCTCGGTGGTGCTTGGCGCAGGCGCGGTGGCCTGCATTTCAGGAAATGGCTGAATTTTCTATCTCAGTCGAGGGGTTAAGGTCGGTAGAGGAGGCCGTAGAGTTGTTCTCCAGCAATCTCATCGCCGCGGGCCTGACTACTATTCCTAGGACGTCTGGCCGTTTTGCACGCCGACCACTACCATGGTGGTCAGCCGAGTGTGAGACGGCCCTCAAAAAGAAGCGTTATGCCTACATGCGCTATAAGCGCAGCCCAAACAATTTCACTGTCGCTGAATTTCGTCGGGATACGGCTAGGTTCCAGTATATTTCGAAGCACGCCCTTCGCTCTTCTTGGCGGGCATACGTGTCTTCACTTAACGGGAAGACCCCTTTAGCTGAGGTGTGGAAGTGAGTCAAAAGGATTCGGGGCAAGTTCTCGCAGGACCACCCTCTCTTTTTCCAGGAGAATGGGACCGCACTTTCGGACCCCGCGTCCGTGGCGAAATCCTTCGCGACCGCTTTTTCCGCATTCTCTAGCCGGGATGCTGCTCCGACAGCATTCAATGCACGTCCTGATGTCGCGGAAATCCGCCGGCTGGACTTTACCTCCAGAGGCGGAGAACCCCGCAACGATACCGCCCATGGTCCGGATGATGTCCCGTACGCGTTGCCTTGACACCTGGGTGAGCGAGGCATGGCCTTTCTCTTAGATTTGTTCAACAGGATCTGGGTGGAGGATCTCCGGTGTTTTTCGATCTGGAAAAGGCCTATGATACCGCATGGCGATACGGTATCATTGAGACTCTCCACACGATGGATGCGAGAGGACGCCTCCCAATGTTTATATCTGAATTTTTGCCAGATCGTCGATTCCGCGTACGGGTGGTGGGAGCCCTCTCCGGCCCAAAGGAGCAGGAAGAGGGTGTCCCGCAGGGAAGTGTCCTCGGTTACACTCTTTACCCTGGGCATCAACGGCATCACCTCGGTGCTGCCGGAAGATGTTCTCGCTACGCTCTACGTGGACGACCTTTCGATCTCTTTGGGCGCGGCCCAGATGCCAACTCTGGAGCGTCGAATCCAAAAGGCATTGAACTGCGTCTCTCGCTATTCCGAAGCGCACAGGTTTCGGTTTTCTTTGGCCAAGACTAAGGTGGTGCATTTCTGCCGACATCCACCGCTCCACCCCGACCCAGATTTGTTTCTTAATGGGGTGCGCCTTGATGTGGTTGAGTCGCACCATTTCCTTAGGCTTGTATTCAACCGACACCTCACCTGGGAGGCTCATATTCGCAGCCTTAGGGTCTCTTGTACCCGCGCCATGGACATTCTCCGTTCCGTGACGTTCAGCGCTTGGGGCGCTGATAGGGCTACCGCCTTACTTTTTTATCGATCCTTTGTTCGCTCGAAACTCGACTACGGATGCGAGTTTTATGCATCCGCAGCCGAGCGTTTATTGCAGAATGTGGATTCAATCCACCAAACCGGCCTCCGCCTTGCGACCGGTGCCTTCCGCCTTTCCCCCATTGAGAGCCTGTTGGTCTATGCTGGGGAGATGCCACTCGCTCTGCGCCGCGTGCGGGGCATCACTCGCCTGTATGCGCGAGCACGGCGCCTCCCTCAGTCGCGAACAGCTTCCACTGCATCCGCAGCTGATCTCGACGGTGCCTATGCCGCCGAGAGACGCCAGTCATACCCTAAGCCCTTTGGGTTTAGGGCCAGTAAACTCCTTCGAGAGCTAGATATAGCTCTCGGGCCGGTGGTGCCCCTGGTTCTGCCCAGGATGCCACCCTGAAGGGTACCAAATTTGGCTATTTGTCGCCACGCCTCTGCTCCCAAAGCTTGTACGGCCCCGGGAGTATTGCGTTCGACCTTTTTGGAGCACACATCGTGTCACGCCGGAACCGTGTCAGTGTATACGGATGGCTCCAAGTCCCAAGAGAGGGTCGGCTTCTACGCCGTATCCCCTCTGTCTGAAGTCAGCGGGGCTCTTCCAGGCGCTGCGTCTGTCTTCACGGCCGAGCTGGTGGAAATACACCACTCGGTACGGGAGATTACGCGACGAGCCCGTTTCGGAGACCGGATTGTGATCTATAGCGACTCACAAAGCACCCTGAGGGCTCTAGGGGCATTGGAATCTCCGCATCCCCTGGTTCGCGATATCCGTGACGCTACGGTTTTGGCGAGCCGGGCAGATGTCAAGATTATCTTCTGCTGGGTTCCTAGACATGTAGGAATTGCGGGGAATAAGCGCGCTGATGAGGGCGCCAAAGAGTCCGCGAGGACTCTGCGACCGGACCAGCGTTTCGCTCTTCCTCACACCGACTACATGGCAGGAATACGGGCAGCTCTTCGGACTGCTTGGCAAAGAAAATGGGAGATGGTCTAAGGGAACTTAAAGTTGCGTGCAATTTCGCCGTGACTGTTCCCATGGACCTATCCCTCAATGCCGCGGCGGCTTTAGGTTGATTTCTGTCGTCTCCGAGTCGGATACACTCGTGTGACGCATCGCTATTTGATGGAGCGCTCGCCTGCGCCCTATTGCAACGACTTGTCGTCCCCCATACTGCTAGGCACATTCTTGTCGAATGTCCCAGTCTGGGTGATCTTCGCGCACGATACCTGTCCCGGTACCGGGATGGGCGTGGTCACTACCGCCTGTCCCTTGTACTCGGGACGGATTCGTGCACATTGACTTGTGGACTTGTTGACTTTTGGGGGGAGGCCGGGCTTTTCCCCTTTATTTAAGGTTCTTTTTTTGTTATTGTTTTGTTTGTATGTTCCACTCTTCTGCACCGGGGTGAGGGGGACCTCCTCCCGCTGCCGGAGATTGCTGCCTGATTGTTAAGTTTTTCCAATATTTATCATTGTTATGTTTTCATATTTTTATTTTAAAGTAGCCTAGTTCTAGGCTGTCGTGTTTTTCGGTGACTTATGCCCAAGTGGGCAGTTGCCAGATGGGCTCTATAAATTATTTTTAAAAAAATTATGTACATATACTACCAAACCAATTCATTTCTATTTTTGTTCTATCGTTTTTTCCGACAAATTTTACTTCGTTTAAAACAGCTGAAAGTTAACCTTTAAATAAACTCTTCAATCTTTATGCACAACTTTTATAAATAATTGTTATTTATTTTATATCACTTCGATATTCATATTCAATTTTCACCCATTGCAGATTGAATATCAATAGTTACATGAAATAAACGGTAGTGTTAGATAGTAACCATATCGAACATGTTCAAACAGCGTTCATTCAAATGAACAAACACGAAACATATGACTCATGATTTGTTATTGTATTACTATTCTTTCAATCTATAATCAAGTGCGTAGAAAAAAAATTAAGGAAAAATTATTTAGAATATTGGGTTTGAAGTACGACTAATATTCAAGTTTACTCGTATATTGTCTGTTGTTTTTATTTGGTTGCTAAAGGAATTAGTTGTATAACTGGATGCCTAAGTATTCTATTTTGTAATAACTTATTGTAATAGCTTGAATAATTAAACCAAGCCCCCATTGTTCAGTAGTATTATTCTTCAAACAAATAAATAAAAATATATATAAGTATTTACTAATACACAAACAAGTACGTGTAAATATATATATATATATATATATATATATATATATATATATATATATATATATATATATATATATATATATATATATATATATATATATATATTATATATATATATATATAAGTACTCAGTATTCGTTCTCGGTACTCGTATCGGACTCGGGAGTATACAGTGATATCGTACTCGGTATCGGTACTCGCTTGAAAATCTGGTATCGTCCGATCAATGGTAAATTCATCCCGCAAAATGGAAACAGGTTTACCAAAGTAACTGGGCCGTCGAAGCCGAAACTATTTTTTTCGTCCCAACATCCAAACACTGGGATGTAAAACCGTTCTCTTCAGGCCCCCCTACGTTATCTTTCCCCAGGAGACCCATTATTTGTTTTTCCTGTGTTGTGGAGTATCACGTGAAAACGACCTGCTCTCAAAACTCTCAGTTCAGGAATAACTCTTCTACCAAGTACACCAGGTCTGGGCCACGTCTGCGCCTCCGGCAATACCATCGGAAGGCCTTAAGTTCGAATCTGGAACGATTAATGGCTGCCGTGTCTCCACTCTTGTGACAGATACCGAGTGCACCTGTATAGTGGCGTCGGACAAGCTGCTTTCCCCAGTACCCCCGGCCCATAATAAATTAGCCGTCGTGCACGACTACTTGGGGTGCGCCAATCGGTTCCCCATCGTCAAGTGCTACATCGCTTGTGCGTACTTCACTGGCTGGGCAGAAGTAGTAGAAGCCCCTATTAAATGCTGCTCCTTCCTCATTGGCCAGTGCCCATGGGTATCCCCCAACTCCGTGGCCCAACCCGTGGTTACCAGTTCGCAAGTGGGAAAGTCGCCAGATAGCCCCTTAAAAAAAAAAAATCGCAAGTGGGAAAATATTCGAAGATGCCCTCGCCCCTAGAAACCTCACGTTCTTCAGAATTTAAGGAGGTCATGACTGAAGACTTCGCAAGGAACCAAAAGAACTGCGATTCCCTCCGACCCCTGTAGGCTAAGCCCCAGTCAAAAGAGCGAGAAGCCACCCGAGGAGACAAGGTGATCTCCTACCAAGTTACGGACGGCTTACTTTACCGTGTGTTCTCAGAAAAAGGTAAACCGCCCGATGCGACTATTGTGTGTCCCGCGTTATCAAGTTCGTCGCATTTTAATCACTGCCCATGACAGTCTATTTTTAGGGCATTTTAGCCACACGAAGACCACCCAGAAGATGTTCAAATATTTTATTGGCCAGGCACCAATGGAGAAATCCTTCGCTACTGCAGGTCTGGAGACATCTGCCAAAAGACTGCCGTCAAAGGACGAGTTAAGCCTGCACCAGTGCAGAGAGGACCCCTAAACTCAGAGCCGTTTTCCCGTTTCACAATTGATCTCATCGGTCTGACCCCCCCCCCCCCCTACATTCAAGTGAAGGTCACAGTCACGTGCTAACTTAACTAGATTTTGCCACCGGGCTCCCCGAGGCAGGGCAACTGAAAAATATAGACAGTCTCTCCTGCGCGGAACCACTAATCTCCATTTTCTCGCGCGTTCGAATACCCAAAGAAATTCCTTCCAATCGTAACGGCCAATTTACGTCGCAACTGGTGGTAACGAGATGTGTGAGAGGCTTAACGGCTCCCTCAAATCCATCTTCAAGAAACTGTGCGCCGAACAACTTCGAGAATGGCACCGTTTCTTTGCTGGTAACCCTTATCGCATACCGGCAAATTCTCCATCGCACCTTAGGTTTTGCCCCATTTGAGCTTTTGTATGGACGTAATGATAGAGGGCCCCTCAGCATTCTAAAGGAGCTCTTCTCCAATTCGAAATTAGAGCAGGAGATTCAATTCTCCTATGCTTACCTCGTATACATGAGGCAGAGGTTAAAAAAGTGCGCAGAAATCGCGCATCAGAACACCGAGACAAACTTGAGCAAGTATAAAACCTACTTCGACTGTAAGTCACAAGAACGAAAACTTAAATCCGACGACGAAGTCCTTTTACTACTCCCCAGGGAGAATAATAAACTTTTGAGCCAATGGAAGGGCCCCTTCCAGTGATAGAGAGACGCGGCCTCGTCGAGTACTTGATTTAAACCCGGTCTGGCACTAAGCTATTCAACGTGAACATGATTCAAAAGTACCATCGACGCGCTTGTGCCAATTAACTTGTGACCCTGAACGAAGAATCCGCATTGGATTTCAGCTACCCGTTTGACCCCTCGGTCGTGGAACAAATCGCATGCCTGGAACAAGACACGGAATATCCTCTTCATGTCTTGCCAGATACCACTGATTCCCCATCGACCGAGTTGAGCATAAACCCAAAAACTTCTGATCCCCCAGAAGACCCAGTTACAAGCGCTACTTGCCCAATTCACCTACGTAATCTTGGATACCTGTAGTTGTGCTACCCAGTTCGAGCACAATATTTGTCTCACCAACCAGGAACCTGTCCGTTCAAAGCGGTAGCTCCTCCCCCATTCACTTAAGAGAAGCATTCAATAAGGAAGTAGACAAGCTATTGAAGATGGGTATCGTAGAACCCTCAGAGTCGGAGTATTGTTTCCCGGACGTCATGGTGAAGAAGGTAGACAATTCTTACCGAAAGTGCATCGACGTACGGAAGTTAAACACCATCATCGTGTTCGACGCCGAACCGATTCACCTCATCGATCAGAATTTGCACATTTTCGAGAAGGCCAAATTTATTACTGAATTCGATCTGTGTAAGGCCTATTAACAGATTCCATTGAGGAAAGAATACACGTCATTCCCCACCGACAAGGGCTTGATGCAATTCCCGCGACTCTCTTTCGGGTTGGTGAAGGAATGTAGCAATTATAACCGAATGATGAGGCGAATATTGGATGGGTTGCCCCACGTCACCTTCTACTTCGACAACATTTACGTGGCGACCCAGGAATGGGACCACCATCTGGCTACCCTTCGTGCCCTCCTGTGCCGACTCCGGGAACACCACCTCACGGTTGGCCCCAACAAGTGCCACTTCGCCTTTGGCACTATTGACTCTTTGGGTTTCAACATAGGGAACGATTCCTTGGCTCCCCAAGCTGACAAAGGCAAGGCAATTGTCGAAATGCCACTGCCTGCAACAAAGGAGCAGTTGATCATTCATGGGGTCCGCCTTCTTCTAACGACGTTAAATTATGAACTTCGCCTCAATCGCCGCGCCCCTGTGTGATCTCCCCAAGAAAAAGTCCCCCGAGTGCCCCGCTGGACACCCCGTTCGATCGCTAACTTTGACCAGCATAAAAGAAAGTTAGCTTCAGTTGGCTTAACCGACCCCCTTAAACCTTTTGGCATCCGGACTGACGCGAGTAACGATGGCATAGGTTGTGTTCTTGTCCATGGCGAAAGTTTCCCCATCGCGTTTGCGAGCCTTAAACTCCTTTCCCGCGAGAAAAACTACGCGGTAATCGAACGCGAAGCTCTTGCCATCATTTAAGGCATCCACAAGTTCAAAGTGTCTTTCTTAGGTAAAGAATTCATTATCGAGACTGACCATAAATCCCTCTCTTACCTACGGAACGTTAAGAACAATAATGGTCGCCTCATGAGGTGGAGTCTCTCTCTCTCTCTCCCCAAGAATTCCAATTTAAAATTGTATATATAAAGGGTTCCGAAAATTGCCTGGCAGACAGTTTAAGCAGAAATCCTCTGGATTTGTTTCCAGAGTAATTTTCTAATAATTGTAACATTAAATGGATCACTTTTGTATATATTCCTGCATAATTCTTGTAATTTAGTGTAATGCCTTAAAATAATATATGCCATTATTTTTTTATTATTGTGTATATATTTTTTAGGGATCAGTTACCCTGTTTTTATGTACCTTGTTTTTTGTATGGTGAGAACTTTCTTTTTTTTAATATCCTTATATGTAAGCCCCTAGTTAACGAGACTGTTGACCCCGGCTATTAATAACTATTCTGTCTTGTCTTATTTTATTATTAATATTATTTATTTTTTCCTTGATATGTTCGGTAATGGGAATACCGAGCATTTCCCGAGTCCCCTTTATTTGACTTATTTTTGTGCAGAGTAGCCGGTACCATCCCTTTTGTAATTGTGTCCCTATGGGAAATTTAATTTAGCCGTGTACTTACCCTATATTAATAAAATGTCACTTACTCCGGAAGCTCCATTTTCCATCTTGGCAGAGAGAGAAGGTTTACCCCCCCGTATAACGCAACGTCTACCTGTGGCGCCTGAGAAGATACACCTGCACAGCCATACAGCCCCAAGGGAGCCGCGAGATTTTCTCGGGACCGCGTAATCCGTTTAGGTTTCATTCCTCCCTGCCGCACCCTCTGATCGGCGCTAGACCCACGGCGCCAAGGATCTTTGCGCAAAGCTGTGTGAGGACGCAGAGACTACCCCCATCCCTATGGCGCGCCAAGACTAATGATATCCCCGTTCCCTTTTTTAGGGACCAACCGCGACCCGCTTCCGCCGAGGCAGTATACATACTTTGAGAAAAGCTTTGAGAAACCAGAACCATACAGCCACGTACAGTCTCGTACACCCTGCTTCGCCTTCCAACGGCTTTCAGCTACGAACGCAAGACGTTACCTCTACTCGGCCTTGCTCGTATGTAAGGCCAGAGTACCCGCCAACAGATAATAGACACGGACAGGCATCTATCACTCGGTTATCGACTTCATTCAACGACTGGAGTACTCCTTCGCTCATTTCTCACGAGGTTATAGAAGAAGGAATCTTGCAAGTACAAGTCTCCAGTCAATTAGGCTTTACGTAAATCTCCCCAAAAATTGCACTCTCTTACATTCTCTGGAAGCAATCACCGTGCATCTTCTCTCGGACTCTCGTACCCGTCGAGTCATTTGTACCCCCACCCCCTCACGTTTGGTACCGAGGGTCTCATTTTATTTATTGTCAGTTATTTACTTATGTTATTAGTATTTTCTTTATATATAGTAGTTATATATATTTTTACCATTAGTTTCTCTAATCCCAGAACCTCTAAGAATTGATTATTTAAGGCCAACCGCACTCGTCTTTGTTTATTTAACCCCGTAAGGGGTGCGGTGATTTGCCGACCTGGCCACCATGCTGACGGGACTCAGCGCCCCGTCAGGTTCCAGCTTAGCCTCTTCTCCTTCTTTCAGACGCCTGTATTTCTCCCCTACTTCCTCACTTCCCTTACAACCTCTCCCACAACATTCTCTGGTCGGCCTCTATTTTCAGAGGGTAGATGCTGACCTTCTTCTCAGCCAACTATCTCGGATCGTGGCTGATGAGGAAGGGAACAATGTTCCCTAACTCCTGAGCTGCGGTTTGGGATCGTGGGTTTTTAACAAACTACTTCATCCCCACCCATACCTTCCTCACATCCCCTTTCCTTCTCACTTCACTATCTATTTTTTTATACTTTGTGTAAAAGGTGGAGCCGACATTCTGAAGGGCTGGCAGGTAACCAAGCGGGAAGGGTGGCCTTAAATGGCGGCACCTGGCTCTGCCAGTCCCGTACGCACCATGCCCAATGATGAGAAAACTAAGAATCTCCCATCGGGCAGCTCCACAGAGAAAATGGAGGTCGCCCCCCCTTTGGTCTCGCAGGGGACCCTCCAAATCTCTCTAACCGGAGAAGAGGCTTAATCCTCTCCTTCGCCGACGGGTGTAGGGGACTCCACCTTACCCCATTGTCTGGAGGTGCCTTCAGATACCTCCCTCTTTCCAGCGGCAGTCCCCCCTTTACTTTCCAAGGGGACCGCCAAGAAAGCCAGCAGGCAGCCCATAGCCGACCGCTTCCCATTGAAGCGGCTCGGTAGGGCAAATCCCCTTAGGGGGAGAGGGAAGCAAGGCTTCTTCGGTCGCTTCCCTTAAAACGCATGCTGGCTAGAATATTAAACCTAGGGGGGGTCAAGACTTGTGCCTCCCCAGACTCCATTTGTGACACCACTGCCAATAGGACCTGTGATGTTCTGGGGGTGAATGGTCAACTGGAGGCTCCCAGAGATAGACATGGTCTTTGAAGCAACCCAGCCTCACACGGTAGGGCCCTCCATGGTAGAAAGGGATCTCCTCCTTCGACCAGTGCCACTGCGACTGCCAACACCTTCTCCATATCGAGGAAGGACCTTGCTGAGGTCAGTCCATCCGGCCTGGGGCTCCTGCCGGCGGAGGGGAGAAGTGGGTTCATTCCCCTCCTTCCTCTCCTAAAAAGAGAAAAACAACAAAAAAGAATAAAAAGACTCGGTGCTCCTCTCTATCCGAGGGGGCTGCGTAGACGGATGGGTCTGCTGCCACTCTGGTAAGGGACCAAGCCAAGATCGGCAGACCCGGCTCATCTGACCCCCTCCTTGGTGCAGAGCCCCTGACTAAAACCAAAAGTGCTAGCGCGCAGAGCGGAACCTCGATTACATCGGGGACCCTCATTCAGAGATTAACCGGCATTTTCGATCCCGCTGGCTTCAAACGCTTCTTAGCTATTGGCTCCACTGATGGCAGGTTGTTGGCCAAGGACATCATGATCCATCAAAGGAGAGCTTTAGCTAGTATGTATGATTGGTAGAGCACCGAAGGTTACCCGTTTCTCGGACGGAAGCCTTCTGGCGAGTTCGACGGATCCCTCCGAGGTGGACAAGATAAGTGCTCTTCGGACACCATGAACTTTGTGAAAGGAGTATTTTATGAGAGGGAACTCTTGGACTACTCTATAGAAGATATCACTCTAGATCTGGCCGACACGGGGCGGTCAAGGTCGAGCGTGTGATGAGAAAACAGGGAGGGGCTTCGAGACCCACCCCTAGACTCTTCGTCACGTTCGACTGTGACAAGCTTCCTGAGTCAGTGTGTGTATGTTGGTACCGCTGCCCGCGTGAAGGCATTCGTGCCACTGCCGCGAAGTTGCTATTACTGTCACCGCTTCGGCCATACGAATCGCTCATGTAGACATGCAAAGTCGGGGTCACCCGAAGTCTGTGTAAACTGCTCCAAGGCCGCACACGATAAGTCCAAATCGTGTGTGGCCAAGTGTATCAATTGCGGAGAGCCGCACCGCGCTTCTTCGAAGCAATGTGGTGTATATCTCCTTGAGAAAGTAATCCTGGCCGTTCAGGCCCAGGATCGTCTCTCATTCCGCGAGGCTAAAGACTTGGTCCTGGCGCGCCCAGCTCTGCCTGGGACGTCTTATGCCTCAATAGTTAGAAAGACGCCCTCTGCTCCTGGCCCATCCAGGCCAACGAGCACGGTTGTTTCCGCGCCAATTCAGAGCCCTTATGCGGGTTCTACTCAACTTGGGCGCTCCCCTGGTAAAGCTGGGGACACAAAAGGGTTCATACCTAACCCCGGCTAAAACCAGGGCTCTTCCCTCTTTCCCCAGCGTGACCGTTTCCCGTAAGCCGAAACGGCCAAGTCGTTAGACTTACAGGAGGCAACACCCATGAAGTTGGTCGCCAGGCAATCTTCTGGGGTTCCAAAAGCTGCCCTGCAAGAGGAGGACAGCAATAAAGGAGCTTTGGCTCTTTCGCCCACGCCTAGTGGTCGGCTGGGTGGCTCGGGGATGGTGGATCCTCAAAAATAGGGCTCCCGGCCTCCGAAGCCGCCATGCCCTCCTAATGTTTCGAGGCGGAGGGCGGAAAAAACTCAGTAAATGACTGAATTCTATATCTCAGTCGAGGAGTTTAGGTCGTTAGATGAGACCGTTGAGTTCTTCTCCGACAACCTCATCACCGCGGGCCTAGCTACTATTCCTAGAAAGTCTGGCCGTTTTGCACACCGACCACTCCCGTGGTAGTCAGCTGAGTGTGAGACGGCCCTTAAGCAGAAGCGCTATGCCTATCGGTGAATTTCGTCGGGCTATGGCTAGGTTCCGGTATATTTCGAAGCACGCCCGCCATTCTTCTTGGTGGGCATACGTGTCTTCACTTAACGGGAAGACACCTCTAACAGAGGTGTGGAAACGAGTCAAAAGGATTCGGGGCAAGTTCTCGCAAGACCGCCCTCCCATTTTCCAGGAAAATGGGACCGCAATCTTGGACCCCGCGTATGTGGCGCAATCCTTCGCGACCGCTTTCTCCGTATTCTAGGGATAGGTAACTCCTTCGAGAGCTAGGTATAGCTCTCGGGCCGGTGGCGCCCCTGGTTCTGCCCAAGACGCCACCCTGGAGGGTACCACATTTGACTATTTGTCGCCACGCCTCTGCTCCCAAAGCCTCTACAGCGCCGGGAGTATTGTGTTCGACCTTTTTGGAGCACACCTCGTGTCACGCTGGAACCGTGCCAGTGTATACGGATGGCTCCAAGTCCCAAGAGGGGGTCGGTTTCCACGTTGTATACCCTCTATTTGAAGTGAGCGGGGCTCTGCCAGGCGCTGCGTCTGTCTTCACGGCCGAGTTGGTGGCAATACACCACTCGGTACCGGAGATTACGCGATGTGCCCGGTTCACGGACCGGATTGTTATCTATAATAACTCACAAAGCGCCCTGAGTGCTCTAGGGGCATTTGAATCTCCGCATCCCTCGGTTCATGATATCCATGACGCCACGGTTTTGGCATGCCAGGCGGATGTCGAGATTATCTTCTGCTGGGCTCCTGGACATGTAGGAATTGCGGGGAATGAGCGCGCCGATGAGGGCGCCAAAGAGTCCGCAAGGACTCTGCGATCGGACCACGGACCAGCGTTTTGCTCTTCCTCACACCGACTACATGTCAGGAATACGGGCAGCTCTTTGGGCTGCTTGGCAAAGAAGATGGGAGACGGTCGAAGGGAACTTAAAGCTGCGTTGCATTGCGCCGCGACTGCTCCAATTGACTTACCCCACAAGGCCGCGAAGGCTTCAGGTTGCTTTCTCTCGTCTCCGAATTGGACACACTCGCGGGACACACCGCTATTTGATGGAGCGCTCGCCAACTCCCTACTGTGAAGACTGCGTTGTCCCCCAGACTGTTCGACCCATTCTTATTGAATGTCCCAGTCTGGGTGATCTTCGCGCACGTTACCTTTCCCGGTACCGGGATGGGCGTGGTCGCTACCACTTGCCCCTTGTACTCGGGACAAGTTCGTGCACACTGACTGGTGGACTTATATACTTTTGGGGGTAGGCCTGCCTTCTCTCCTTTATTTAACTAGTGTTTTTTTGTTGTTTTCTTTGTAGGTCGCACGTTCCTGCGCCGGGGGGACCTCCCCTTGACGCTGGAGCTTGTTCCTCCTTGTTGCCATTTTCCCTTTTTATTGTTGTTTTTCATATTCATATTTTAAAGTAGCCTAGTGTTAGGCTGTTCTGAGTGCGGTGACTTGTGCCGAAGTGGGTAGTCGCCAGATAGGCTCTTAATTTTTTTTTTTTAATTGTTTATTTAACGCTCGCACTGGGATCTGTATCCCAATCCTCTGGCGTGCCCCCCTTCGCCGTAACCCTACGACACTAGCAGTTTGCGGTAGTATGCTCTTCCATGTAATACCATTTGAAGCATATTTGAATGTTAGCGAATATCTCCCTCTGTATATTCGCGGAGAGAATCTTTCTGTAGACCAGGAGTCCTTTGTCGACGATCTTAGTTGCCAATTCCCTAGGTTGGCATACCATCTTGAATACATCAGTGTGGTCTCTGATTTTGCTTCTTTTATTTTTAGCCAGGCTTGATTTTCTTCTAGCTTCTGTTTGATTTCCTTACAGGAGTGCTCGCCGATCCACGATTCAATCTTTCGACATACTACGGTCTTACTCGCAGTTATTTGTGGGGCTATTCATGCTTCCAAGTCCAATTCCTTCAATGTAATGCTTCAGGCTGGTGAAAGTAGATAAAGGGTCTATTTTTTCGAACGGTCCAATTAACCAACTTAAATTATAATAAACAAATGCCAATAACCTTATCGAACTCATCAGCTTATCGAACTCCAAACAAATTGAATGAAGGTCAGTAGTGACTTTTAACTTTTTGAATATACCACAAGGCCTCGCGTTGTGATCAGATAACCAAATAACCATTCTTTTGGAATCCAGTCATCTTTGTTTATTCCTTAGAAATGATTTACCAGAAGGAAGAAAACTTAATTACTACGTTCTTTAACATTAAGGTTGTCTTTGCAGAGCTGATTTTGAGGTTACGGCAATTGGTCATTCTTGAACTTTTAATTTACTATCATCAACTATAAACCTCAAAAATATAAAGCAAATATCAACAATTATACATATTTACACACCTATATTTCCATTTTCTTGATCGACAACTTTAACTGTGATTTAAACTTTCCATCTTCTGATCTTTGGGGCCTAGAAGGGAAAGCATCAGAATCTCCAACACCTTTTTAACTTGTGGATGGGAATCAATATCATGAATTTGATCTTCACCAACCAACCTTTGAGCATCCTTACCATCAGACCCTTTTTAATATAGACTACACACATTATTACCATGTCCAATATAACTCAGAATTTGGCCCAACAACCAAAAAGGTAGGACTAGTTAGGCATTTTAACTAAAAACTATTTCTCCTGCTTTAATTGTTTTGCCAATCTTCATCTCCTGAATAATATTACCACAAACTGAACAAATATTGATCGTACCACAGTTTCTTTAACTGAAGAAAGAGGACATTTCTTCTTTCAACTGCCGAAAAGAGCTGGGAATTATGGTCAACCTCAAACAACCCTAATTGAAGGTTAATACTAAAGATGTGTTGACAATGATTTTCAAAAAGGGTTTGGGAGTAAGGGGCTGCATTTCATTTTTAGATGGAACATAAATGAGGGCTCTAAAATTTGCCACTTGCTAGACCAATTCAAAATAACTCAGTTTAGTCCTATACCTACGGGTTTAAACAGACAATTGATAATACTCGTAGTTCTAATGAGCCGCTTCTATGTGACCACTACCCACGTTGAGGATAGTGAAATCTTAACATGTTTAACTTTACAATTTACAAAATTATTCTTAAACTCATCAGAAGAAAGCAGCTGTTCAATTACTTGACAAACTTTGATAAATGACTTTGCATTGTCATTATAGATAACAGTAGGGTTAAGGTAGAAATTACAAAATCTAGCAAATAATAGTTGAAATTGATGGGAGGTTATTCAGGAACAAGATACACAGCCATTGTGTTCAAGCATGTAAATATCAGAATATAAAACTTGTGCTGAATATCTGACTCGTACTCGTTCACCCACAAGTGACCTGTCAAATCAATCCCAACATGCTGGAGAGGGGAGATAAAATCTCTATGCTTTGGCGGGTAAGTAACCAGGGGGTACTTAAAGGACAGAGAGTTAAACTTTTGGCACATGGCACATTTCCCATGGACATTTATAACACACTGCTTAACTTGGGAATATACAAACCAGAGGACTTCACATGGTTCAAAGTTCGCCCAACACCCAGATGAATATTTTTATAATAACTATGCCATATAACCAAACTGGTAACATTACAATTCTCTGAAAGGAGAATAGGGTTGTTAACTTCATAAGGCAAATTCATGCATTTACCTATCCTACCTGCAATTAGAATGATATTATACTCATCAAAAAATAGGTTAGCATTTTTAATAAAGTTAGGGCTTCCTTTGTTGGAGTATCAGAACCTTAACTATCGTTTAGTTAATGTTATTCCATAGAAAAATGCTTTATCTGAACCAGCTTCAAAATGAACCTCCTTGCCTCAATCTAGGGATCCTCCTCACCAAAACTCTTACGTTTTAGCAAGACAGCTTTAAAAACTTTGGTGACAACACCCAGAGGCCGAGTTTAAGAAGAAAACTCATTGATGCTAATCAAGGGTTCATAAGAATTTACTGTTGGTATAGCACTTAAAACTGCAAGATATTTAACTTCAATTTTCTTTTCGGGGGAGAGAAAACGTAATTTTCCTTTGGCCATTTATGTTCAGCTAAAAGTCCTGAAAAATATCTCAAATAAGCCTCATACATTCAAATAATTCTACAGGTAGAGCTCTTGTTACTAAGTCAGATACATTATCATTAGTAAGAATGTACACAAATTTCAAATCTTTATACCTATCTCAGAACTCACAAATCGCCTGACTTCATCAGTATCTCTAAGTCTATTGCGCACAAACATGTTCTTAACCTTTACATTTTAAGACACCAACCAGCTAAACACCACTTGGGCACCAACTAAGATCTTATCCGAATCGATTTTATATGTTAAAAAGAAAGAACAGACTTAGTGCACTTCAACCCTAGTAACACAGACATGAGCTCCAGAGTTGGTAAAATCTTTGCTTTCATAGGTGCAATTTTGGTCTTAACAAGAACTGAGACTTTTCTTGAGATACTAGATACATCAAGCAACCATAATCCTCCTGAGAAGCATTACCAAACATGAGGTCATTGTCTGATTTAGAATTAACAGCAGATCTGTCAAAGGGAAAATCATTTAAAATATTAAGATTAGTAGCTATCTTACCCCATTTACAATGAACTTCCCCGGAAACTGCGGAATTTCAATCTACTTTACTAGCCCAAAGTTCTTTCAGGAGAACTTTTCCTTTGACTGTGAGGGAGGAAAAGATTCCTAAGGGATCAAAGAATGAGAATAGGTCCGACAAGATCTTTCACTTTTGGATCAACATTAACTTTAGACAACACAAACTTGTCATATTTTACTGAATAACTATATCCTAAAACCTTTTTATAAACAATGGATGAAAGATCAATTTCTTTGTGCTTAGCTAAGTACATTATGACCTTTTCAGAACTAGAATTCCACCCCTTAACTCAAAAACAGCTCCGCTGAGCCTTTCATACATGGTAGTAGCTAATTCGACTAGACATTTTTCACTTTAATTTGAAATTACAAAATTATCAACATAAAAATGTAAGCTCATTGCATACTTACAAAAATCATTGGGGATACTTTTAGCGTAAAACCTAATCAGAAAGTTTAGGTGAAAGGGCTGCTAATAAAGCCGAAAGCTATACTTTTATAACTATAATGGATTAATTTAACTTTTTCTTTGATCAAAAAGGATAATCTATTTTTATATTTATTTAATTTTAACTTACTCTACAAAAATGCTCTTCTAATATCTGATACTCGTATAAGAGTATGGTCATTACATCTGAATTTCAAACGCAAGTCAAAGATTAGATATAAGGTCTACACGAGAGTATTCATCCTCATTTAAAGATGAAGAATTTGGAGTTTTTAACAAACAATTTAACATTGTTTTTATCTTCTCTTCCTCTCTTATAACTGGCCTGTGTGGAATCCAAATATGGTCTCTGAGGTCAAAGGGCCCTATTATAGGTTCAATAATGCCTTCTGAAATTTGTTCATAAAATTAACTAACTTTGTGTAAACTCTTTGAGACAGATTGAGCCACTTCATAATTGTGTGGTACTTCAGCTATCAGATCTTCATGCCAAAGTATCTTAATAGAAATAACCTCTCCGAAGCTCTATTACTTTTTTTAAACTGTTCATTTTTTGTTGACCATAATTCATGAATTCAGACTCTGTGACCCCCAGAGACTCACCGGAAAACATTTACTCTAGGAGTTGCTCCACATTACTTGAAGGCACAGTACATCTATAGGAGAAAAATGGGCGCTAGGGAGATCCAGAACAAAATTAACTGCTTTAGAAACTTCAGAGGATTTAACTTTAGATTTATTGCACATTTTACTTTCAATTTAGTTACATTACTATCTTCATTCTTACCTTTATCTTCAACAAGAGTCCTTCTTGACAACCTATGATAATGCTTCAGTATACCCAACAGGAAGTATGTCATTACCAATATTAACAGCAGTACCATTAAGACATGGAACAACTCAAACTTAGGAAAGAATTGCAGAATCTCCATTGCCTATCAGACCCAAAAAGTAGAGAAATTCTTACTTACTTGAACTCCTGCCTCTTCAACATACTCTATGCCAAAGCCTATATGGTCCTGCTGCTTTTCTAAGGCAAAATATGGCCAAACATTCAATGGCAAAGACATAGTTCTACGATTCCTTTGAATATCAAATGCAAGATAGAATCCATTAAAGTTATCTTTTTTACCCAACACAACCAGAGACTTGCCTACAATATCCTCAGAATCACAACTTCCTCAGTCGCAAATGACAACTGGAATATCATCCGAAATCTTAGCTGTCACATTAGATTCAATCATGTTTACACTTGCTCCTCCTGGGAACTTGCTGTTAATTAAACTTAGTGTAATGAGGTGATCTATTGTTACGCTTGACTATAGTCTTATTGTGTTGGTATTTCGATACTAGGTGGCCTCTCAAGGACCTGTAGAAATACCCAGTCAGTCTACCCCGATCACCCACTCTTTGTAGATTAACAATGACCAACTTGAAGCAAATATTTAGGCCGAACAAATCTACCCTACCTGTTCCTATCGTAACCTTGTGGTGGAGCGAATGTAAATGTTTGTGAAGGGCCCTTCTCCCACTCCTTTTCCAATACCCTTTTCCTCCCTCTGTAAGAAGGTGTGTGTGAATAGCGATATATATATATATATATATATATATATATATATATATATATATATATATATATATATATAAATAAATCCCGGATTTCATTTTTTTTATAAAATGTTTTTTTTCTCTTCCTCAACTAATTGTTTGTTTATTGTTTTTTCGAAAAGCCACTCTATTAAATTATAAGATAATCCTACAATTTGTAAAGAGTGGCGGAGACTGTAGGGTTTGAGATACGCCACAAAGTTGTTGTACGTCCCAATTGAATAAAGGACGGCTTGAGGAGCCTCGAGACGCAACCGGATCATGTATTATATGAGCTCGGAGACGTACGCAAAAATTGTGAACACTCGAGTGGCAGCCGGAAGGACTTCCCCCCGGGGGTACCTAGTGAGGCTTTTTCTTTTTGTTTGGATCCAGTGTGTTTATTAGGCCTCTTTTTGTATCGTTCGTTTAATTGTGTGTATATAGTATTTTGTTTGGTGATCGGATTTTTTTTTTTAAGTAACGAGATCAGGAATTTATTTACCCCATATTTCTTGTAAATAAAGGACTATATATATAATCCATTTCATTTCTCTCTCGGGTTTTCACGTCCAATTTAGAGTAGGAAGCGGGTTGGGTCGATTGTGAGTTTAGAGTAGATTCGTGGCCCGCTACAGTTTAAATGATATATTATACTTTCTTTACTAACCCTTACTAACACTTTTATCGTGATATGCATTGTCACATCTGACACGTAACATCATCTATGGCGAGTGTTGTTTATTGTCGTTCACGCTAGAACTAGAATTGATAATATATATATAATAGATATATTACATTTAGGACACATGGAAGCAGTATGGGAAGATTCTGAAAAAATCTAGCACTTAAAAGACAATTGATTAGAAGACCCAGGCCAGGCATTGGTCTTCATTATGTCGACTATATAAACAAAGGCTACACATTTTCAATCAATTACACCTAGCCTTTCTATTTTGAAGGTATGGTAAGTAGTACAAACAAAAGATGTATGGCACACCATTATACAAAATTTCCAAAATTTACATGTCTGCAAACTTGATAACACTGGTCTGCGCTGTTTTAAAGGTCTAACACATAATACTTGATTTTAGGCCAGTTTTTCGCGCTGAATCCGAAAATCATGCTCATTTTATTTAATCAGATCAAGTTTTTGAGATATAAGCACATGCATAAATTCCTATATTCCTATCTATTTGTAGGCGAATATACACACAATAGTAAATTCTGAACTGATTTTACGCAGAAGGTTTACACAATGTTCTAATTAATAGCAAGAAGAGTATAACATACAAAAAAAAAGCTACTCATGGATCAATGGTCTCTTCAGGTACTTCCGATTGTACCTAGCAGACACCAAATCCCTTTTCAGGCATCATCAGTGGTCAACCAGAAAGTTGACATCCCAACGCCCTTGGTAGCGTTCCTCCATCACGCCGATATCTTGGTAAAGGCGTTCACCCTGTTCTTCACTAAAGTCTCTACAGTTTTTAGGAAAATAGTGCAGGTGTGACCGAAGCTTGTGCATTTTCACTGACATGTGTGCACCAAGTTTTCAGAAATTCTCCATTAACTCGTCAACCGCCTTCTCATACTGAGGACTTTTGTGGTTCCCAAGAAAGTTTGCAATGACTCACTTAAAGGACAACCAGGCAGAGAGTGCAGCAAGATTTAGTGCTTCATCAAAACTGGTGTACTTGATGGGCTCCCTTATTTAAGGACCATCATATACACCTGCCTTCAGCTTTTCCATGCTGACTCGTGGAGACAAATCCTCTACATTCACAGTTTATTGCCTTGACAAAGTTTTTCATCAATCCGAGATTGATGTGCAGAGGTGGAAGCAATATCTCGCTCGGTTCAACCAGAGGGTGAGACAGAACCTTGTGTGAACTGGGTTTTAATCCTTCTCCTTACGGCCATTCTTGTCTAACATAATGCTGGTCGTCAGCCTGACTGTCCCACAAGCACATAAAGCATAGATACTTTGTGTACCCACGTTAAAGGCCTAGGATTAGTCCAACAACTTTAACATCTCTACAGATCAGCCATTTGTGTTCCTGTTACTTGAGAGCAGAAAAGAAACGGTCCATGCTGTTGCAGGTTTCTTTCATTGAAGCTGAGTGTCCAACAGGGATCGATGAAAACTTATTGCCGTTATTATTACCCGGTAAGGGGCACGGGGATTTGCCTTCCTTGACGCCGTGCTGATGGGACTCAGCGCACCGTCCGACCCCAACTTAGCCTCTTCTCCTTTCTGACAGCATGTTTTCTACTCTACTTTCGCACCTTCTCTACAACTTCTCCCACAACTTTCTCTGGTCGGCCTCTAATTTCACAGGGTGGACACCGACCAGCTTCCTCTCAACCAACTATCCTGAATCTAGGCTGAGGGGGAAGGGGATAACATTCCCTCAGCCCTTAGCTCCGGTCGGGGGTGGTAGTTTTTAATCAACTTGTTTCATCCCCACCCACACCTTCCTCACATCCTCTTTCTTTCTCCTTTTACTATCTATCCTTTTGACGCCGAACCTAAGGTAGAGCCGCCATGCCCATGGGCTGCCAGGCCACTAGGCGGGATGAGTGACCTCAAATGGCAGAAGCTGGTTCTGCCGGCCTCGTGTTAACCCCTCGCAGAGTGGGCTACTGCGTAAAATGATTGGCGTTTGCTTCATATATCACTAATAAGGTCACCATACCCAATGATGAGAATATAAAAAAACAATCTCTTTCCCTTTTCCCTTCACCAACGACGGAGTAGCCTTCGGGCAGCTCCCCCGAAAGAATGGAGGTCCCATCCCCATGTGCTTTCGCAAGGGACCCTCCAAAACTCTTCAGCCGGAGAGGAGGCTTAGTCCTCTCTTTTGCCTACAGGTGTAGGAGACTCCACTTCACCCCCTTCTCTGGAGGTGCCCTCGGGTGCCTCCCTCTTTCTAGCGGCAATCCCCCCTTTACTTTCTTAGGGGACCGCCAAGGAAGGCAGGCGGCCCATAATTGAGCTCTTTCGGTGGGAGTGGCACGAAAGAGCGGCCAACTCCCTTAGGTGACATGCGGGCTCTCATATTGAGCTTAGGTCACCATACGTGACCCTCTCTCTTCCCCAACAAGGAACTTTGTGGCCCATGGGACCTGTGATGTCCTAGGGAGGATAGACACATGAAGGCCCCTCTGAGATGGACATAGTTCCTGAGGCAAACCAGCCCCAGACGGTAAGACCTTTAATGGGAACCAACCTGGGCTCGGTGCCAAGCACTGAACCCTATTCCGCTCCAGTGCAAGGTCCTCCTCAGACAGTTCGGGTATCCAAGGCTTTACAAGAAGAGGAGGTACCTCCTCCTCCAGCTGGTGCCCCTGTGACAGCCAAGACCTTCTCCAACTCAGAGAAGGATCTTGCTGAGGACGGTCCGTTTGGGCTGGTAGCTCTGGTCGGCGGAGGGGAGAAGCTGGTTCATTCCCCGCCCTCCTCTTCTAAAAAGAACAAGAAAAAGACGAAGAAGACTCAGGGCTCCTCTCCTTTCGCGGTGCCACGGAGACGGATGAGGCCACTGCCGTTTCGGTAAGCGACCAAGCCAAGACCGGCAGATCCGGTTCCGCTTCTCGACCGGGTGGTGAGTCCCATACGATGAACAGAACTGCGCAGAGACTCGATTACACTGGGGCCCCTCATACAGGGGCTACCTGGCGTTTTCAAGCCAGCTGGCTTCAAGCGTTACCTTGTTAATCGCTTCACTGATGGCAGCATGTTGGCTAATGGCAACATGATCCATCAGAGGAGAGCTCTAGCTAGTGTGATTGGTAGAGAGCCGAAGGTGACCCGTTTCTCGGAAGGGAGTCTTTTGGTGAATGCGTCGAATCCCGCCGAGGTGGCTATGATTAGTGCCCTTCGTTTTCTTGATGGCATGCCTGTGAGTCTGACGCCGCAATCTACCCTAAACTTCGTGAAAGGAGTAATTTATGCGAGAGAATTCGTGGATTACTCCATAGAGGACATCACCTTAAAGCTAGCCGACTATAGGGCTTGTCAAAGTCGAGCATGTACTGAGAAAACAGGGAAGGGCCTCGAGACCATCCCTACACTCTTCTTCACGTTCGACTGTGACAAGCTCCCTAAGTCAGTGGGTGCCGCTTGTTATCGCTACCTCGTGAAAGCATTCGTGCCACTACCGCGGAGGTGCTAGTACTATCACCGCTTTGGCAATACTAATCGCTAATGTAGACGTGCAAAGTCGGGGTTAGCCTAAGTCTGTAAGTTGCTCCAAGGCCGCACAGGATAAGTCAAAATTGTGTGTGGCCAAGTGTGTCAATTGCGGAGAGCCGCACCGCGCTTTTTCGAAGCAATGTGGTGCATATGTCTTTGAGATAGAAATCCTGGCCGTTCAGGCCCAGGATCGTCTCTAATTCTGTGAGGCTAAGGTCTTGGTCTTGGCGCGCCCGGCTCTGCCTTGGACGGCTTATGCCTCAATGCTTAGAAAGTCACCTTCTGCTCCTGGCCCACCCAGGCCAACGAGCACGGTTGTTTCTGCGCCCATTCGGAGCCCTTCTGCGGGTTCTACTACTCAACCTAGGTGCTCCCCTGGTAAAGCTGGCGGCACAAAGGGTTCACACCCAGCCACGGCTAAGACCAGGGCTCCCCTCTAATGATTCGTTAGACTTACAGGAATCAAAATCCATGAAGAGGGTTGTGAGGCCATCTTCCGAGGTTCCTAAAGCTGCCCTGCGAAAGGAGGACAGCACTAAAGGAGCTTCTGCTCCTTCGCCCACACCCAGTGGTAGGTTTCGGTGGCTTTGAGAGGGTAAATCCTCGAAAACAGGGCCCCTGACTCCGAAGCCGCCCCTCTCACCTAAGGTTTCTAGGCCGAAGGAGGAAAACACTCGCTTGGCGAGCCCAACCTCCCCCGATAAGTCCTCTAAGGCAAAAGTGCCTTCAGCGCATTGTCCAGCCAACAGCACCCGGGGTTCTGCCTCGGGGAAGCGTACGGCCATTCCCGTGAGGGTCTTCTCTTCGAAGAGGGCCCTTGCGTCTCCTCCGAGCGAGGCCTGGAGGGCATATTCCTTCAATAGAATTGCCGTGGACTCCGGGCCAACTGGGAAAAGCTGCGGAGTCTCGTCTCCTCCCGTTCTCCGATAGCTATCTTTTTGCGCCCTCCTGGGTATAATGGTTTTTCGACCCCACCACCACGGGATGGGGGCCATGCGAGAGGATGTGCGATTTACACTTGGCATGATGTCTCCGTTCTTCTCTTCGCTTTGGATACCTCCTTTCAGGCAGTAGCTGTGCAGGTGCACCTTGATAGAAGGTATACTCTTATTTTCGCGTGCATTCCTCCCACCGTCAGCCAACTTCGATAGGGGGAACTTACGCCGAGTCGTGGCATGGTTGCCGAGGCCCTTTCTCTTGCTCTAAAATCTGAACGGTAGACACTCCCTCTGGGAAGACTACTGGATTAATCCCCGGAGTCAAGTCCTTGCCGACCTGATGAGTTTGCGTATCACTGCCCGAGAGCCGCTTCATTTTCCTGTCACGACCTATATTTGTGCTCTGGATGGACAGCCTGATTTTGGGTAGGGGTGGTCGATGATCTCCAAGGTAGTGATCACTTTTCCATTCAAATATTATTTTCTGGGCCCCTGCGGACCGAGAGCCTGCCCCCGTGGTGCTTGGCGCGGGCGCGGTGGTCCGCATTTCAGAAAATGACTGATTTCTGTCTCAGTGGGGGCGATAGGGAATATCGCGCAACTCATAGCCTATGTTCCCTAAATGTTGGCACACCACCTTCACGTGGTGCCCCTGTTTTTTAACTGAGCGTGTGCCCAACGTCCGAACACCAGGCAGGATATCCTGGTTTGGGTATCTGACTAAGGGTACCCACCAACCTTTTGGGGCAGTTGTGTGTATGGACACCAGCACACTTCTGGCCCATATGGTTGTCTTTGCTGTGGCCCTGCAGTTAGTGAATGGCATCACAAGGGCTAGGTGACCTCACACCAACATAAAAGGTGGGTGAGGGGAACCCCATGAGGCGGTTTGATGACCAAACACTGGCATCACTCCGGCATCCCCAAATAACCTTGTGGGGCGACTGTGTGTCTGAACCCCAGCGCACTTTCGGCCCACTTGGTCCTAGTCAGTATGTGTACTCTGTACGAGTCGACGGATGTACCCACTGGGGGGCATCGTCCGCAGGACCGTGCCACAGAGGTAGGTTTGGTTGTCTGGGTCGTTGTTTTGCTTTCGGGAGGTCTTTGCACCGCAATCCAGTAAAACTCTGTTATGCGGCTCCGCTGTTTTTGAAACGACAGTGGGAGTCGGGGGGCGGGCTACCCTGTCTGGACTGTATGGGCGCTCTCCGGACTCACGATGGCGATTTGGTACATGCCCTCGGCTCCAGAGACACCACTTATAAAAATAGTAATCATATGGGTAAATCTTCTAAAAACTCATCCCAGAGACCGCCGGCCTCTGGTCACCGTGAAAACAGCAAAGATCTTCGTCGCTTGGATCCTTTTGGATCAGAAGTAGACGAAGAACTGGATTATGACCGCTTATAGTACTCAAATCCAGCAACGAACGTTGTCCTCTTAGCAAAGCTGACATCTTTGATGTCTTTGACGACTTCGTAAACAAGTGTGGCGAACCTGCTCAAATGTGGCCGCGCAATGATGGCGCATTGATTGTCGAGGCCAAGTCTAATGAGCAGCAAAAGAGAATTCAATCTCTCGAAAAGTTAGCCTCAGTGAATGTATTATCCGCGTCTCACCGGACATTTAATACCTCCAAAGGTCTTATTCGATCGGGTGAACTCATTGAGTATGAATCGACAGGTTGGTGACAAAACTTGCGAATCAGAAAGTAACAAGTGCACATCGCATTTCTAGGTTTGTGAATGGCGCTAGCGTTCCTACCGCCACCATAATCCTAACTTTCAACAGATTGGAACCGCCCAAGTACGTCAAGGCTGGCTACCTTAACATCCCAGTCAAGCCTTACGTCGAAAGCCCCCGGCGGTGCTTCCATTGCCAACGCTTTCGCCATGTAAGCAAGTTTTGTAAAAGCGAAAGGATTTGTGTAAACTGCTCAGCAGAATTTCACGGAACACCCTGTTCCAAACAGCCGTGCTGCCCCAATTGTGGCGGAGACCACTCTGCCACATCACAGCAATGCACCTTCTTCCTCTACGAGAAAGAGGTCATTGCTGTTCGAAATAAAAACAGGGTGAGCTATAAAGAGGCTAGACGAAGAGTTAGGGAGACTTACGTTCAGCCTGGCGTGAGCTTCGCGGATGCTCTGCGCACCACCACGCCAAAGAAGGGGAGAAGCCAGAAACCATCTACTGGCTCTCCTGAACAAACCAGAAGTCCTCCACAACCGAAACCCAGGTCTCCGCGCATATATGTGCCTCAACAGGTAAAGGGTTCTCCACACCCTAAACCCGCATCTCCACGCGCACCTGAAAAGATTAAGAGCCCCCCTCGACCGAAACCACGATCAATCGGTAGAGAAAACTTTCCACCAAAATCTAGCCTAGCTTCTGATGGCACAAAGAAGAGGAACCTTCCATCCTCTCCCAAGAGTGGCAAAACACCTTGCCACCGCTCCACAAGACGTGGATGTGAATCGGATTGGGCCGCAGGTGGTGTCTATTCCAGCTCTGGACATCCATCCTGCCCCAAAAGAACAGAGAACTACAGCCCCAAACGAGTAGTCAGCAACCCACCCCTTGCTGATACTGCTTTGGAACTCCTTCGAGCCCTAAGTGAGAAGGAATCAACCTGTACCCCATCACAGGAAACAGCTGTAGTAGAGGCTGCCCCCTTATCCAAGGAGGAGCCGAACCAACCATCAGATTCCAAGAATCCTTCGCCAGCCGAACAATCACTGCCACCATCACCAGCCAAGTCGATGTCATCGGCTCACGAAATGACTGATGGAGATGCTCCCACATCTGCTTCTCCAGTCAAGACAGTTATTTCGTATAGCCAGCTAACAAAATCGCCACGTTTAAAAGAAAAGTCGAGAGCTAAATTAACGCTCCCGATGCCTCCAGAGTCATACCCAAAACCGGTAATTGGTATGACCAAAACTACCCCTACGGGTAGTATAAAACCAAAACCTCCTACCCCTAAGGGTAGCATGATTGTCTTAAAGAGGTAAGGATGTATCCAATAATTCATTGGAACATCCAAGGTCTCTTTCCCAAGTGGGAAGAACTCAAGCTCCTGTTTAAAGACTACAATCCTGATTGTATAGCTTTACAGGAAACTTGCTTGGGTACTCGTAGTGTACCCAATATTCCTGGTTTTGTGGGATACTATAAGAACCCTATAGAACCAATCCATGGTTCTGCTGTGCTCATCAACAGCAGGGTTCCCCACAACCAGATCGACCTTGTGACAGACCTGCAGGCGGTTGCTGTCCGCCTGTTCTCCCATCGCCACTATACGGTCTGCTCGCTTTACCTCCCTCCTAGTGAGGAAAAAGACACAGCCTCTCTAGCTAGAAAACTAGTAGAGGTAATTAAACAGCTCCCTCCCCCCTTTCTATTGATTGGGGATTTTAATGCTCGACACCCCCTTTGGGGGGACCATGATAAGAACCCTAGGGGAAACATGATTGAGAAATTTCTGGGCGAAAATGATGTCTGCCTTCTAAATGATTTCAGCCATACATCATTTCACATCCAGACGAGCAGCTCTACATGCGTGGACTTGTCCCTCTGTTAACCAAGCTGTAGAGCTAATTTTGACTGGGCAGTGGATCCTGACTTGCGAGGCAGCGATCACTTCCCCATTATTATAGCGCCATGTACAGGTGGCCCCCCTCCACCACCTAGTAAAAAATGGAATGCAAAAAAAGCAAACTGGCCTAAATTCAGGCACCTCTCGAGCCATGACGGGTCCTTCCCTCATGAAGATATTGACGTGGCTATCGATGACCTTCTAGTCCACGTCAATAAAGCGGCTAACTCCTCCATCCCGCTCTCCGGCTCACCGCTCGCGGACCACAAGTTCCCTGGTGGTCGGCTGAATGCTCGAGAGCCGTGACTGAATGTAAAATGGCTTGCCGACGTTACCATCGCTCCCCTACGATGGTAAATAAAATTGCTCGTAACAGAGCAAGGGCAGCACGGCGACGCATCCTTCGACAGGCTCGAAAGACCTCGTTGGAAGGTTACATCGCGTCCATAAGTTGGCAAACGCCTATAGACAAAGTGTGGAAAAGGGTCAAAAAGCTATTGGGCAAACCCCATGGCTTTACAGCTCCCAACATTGTCCAAGCTGGAAAATTGTTGGGGGACTTGTCCCATATTTCCAATGTCTTGGCCAGATCATTTGCTAGCATCTCAAGCCCAGATAATTATGAGATGCAATTTCAGTGCTTTAGGCTCCAACAGGAGCAGCAACCGCTCAACTTTATGGAGCCTAACATGGATAACGAGTCTTACAACCGACTCTTCTCTATCCATGAGCTCCATAATGCACTGAAGCACTGTAGATCCACTGCCCCCGGATCGGATGGCATTTCCTATGATATGATTAGGAATATGCATCCATCCCTTCTCTCTCATTTACTGTACATTTACAACTGGATTTGGATCAAGGGCCGCTTCCCTTACATGTGGAGAGAGGCCATAGTCGTTCCATTCCGCAAACCAGGAAAGGACGGGACGGAGCCCACCCATTACCGCCCCATTGCTCTTACCAGTTGTCCATGTAAAGCGTTTGAGAGAATGGTCAATTTCAGACTCGTCTGGTTTTTGGAGACTCAAAATCTCATATCTCCTTCTCAATCAGGGTTCAGGAAAAAGCAGAGTACGACAGACCTGCTTGTCCGAATGAAGTCACTCGTAAGAGATGCTTTTTCAAAGAAGCAGCACGCCATCGCTGTCTTCTTTGATATTGAGAAAGCATATGATACCACCTGGAGGCGTGGTATCCTTAAACAGCTCCATGATTGGGGCCTGCGGGGTTACCTCCCCAGGTTTGTCGAGCAATTTCTGATGCGACGCACACTACGCGTAAGGGTTGGAGGCACCTTATCGGAGCCCGTGGACCAAGTTGAGGGTGTGCCACAGGGAAGTGTCCTCAGTGTCACCTGCTTCTCTGTGGCCATTAATAGCATTGTTAGAAATCTCCCTCCCGAGATTTCGTCGACGTTATATGTGGATAATCTGGCGCTCATTTGTTCTTCGCCCAGACTCCCATTTATCGTCCGTAAGCTACAGCGAGCTATAAGCACTGTAGCTGAAAATGCTTCCTCCAAGGGTTTCCGCTTTTCCGCAGTAAAGACCAAGGCTGTTCACTTTTATGGGCATAAGTTAGTGACATGGGACCCCCCCCATTTGTCTCTATATGGTGTGCCTATAGATTTTGAGCCCCACTTCAAATATCTGGGGGTCATATTTGATTCAAGGCTTTCTTTCCGGCACCATGTGGACGCCTTGAAAAGGTCTTGTTTAAAGAGAATGGACATAATGAAACTGTTGTCTCACACTTCTTGGGGAAGTGATCGACGTACCCTGTGGCTCCTGTATCTAGCATTGGTCCAATCAAAGCTAGACTATGGATCACAGGTGTACTCCTCTGCCTCGCCATCCATTCTCGAAAAACTAAATACTGTGCGTAACCAGGGTGTGCGCTTGGCTTCTGGAGCCTTTAAGTCCTCCCCAGTGTGGAGCCTCTACGCAGAGAACGGGGTTCTCCCCCTTCCCTATCACAGGCTCAAGTCTAATTTAAACTACCTCCTTAGACTTGAGCAACTACCGCAGACGCCAGTGTATGAGTGCATGTTCAATACACGGACAGTGGTCTCATACGATAGATCTCCATCTCTGGCTCGCCCCTTTGCTCTGCGTATGGCCGAGCACACTGCGCAACTAAGGGAGTTCTCAGTGATTCCCTTTACCATGCCAAAGACCCCCCTGTGGCTCATACCACCTGTAATGGTATGTAGGGAACTAGCTGATAGGCCGAAGGATCACCACCTGCCTGTAGTATTGAGAGCCATGTATGGCGACCACTCCTCTCAACATCGGCATAGCACTTTTGTGTTCACCGATGGGTCCAAGTCACCGGACAGAGTTGGAGCAGTTGCTGTCTTTCCATCTGAGACAGCATTGGTCCGCCTGCCAAACGCAGCTTCCGCATTCACAGCGGAACTCGTTGCTATGATAGCGGCACTGACTATCATAGCTGGCAGGCCATCTGGTTCTCATACTATCTTTACAGACTCCCTTAGTTCGCTTCAAATGTTGGGTGATGTTGGTTCGAGCCATCCGTTGGTTTCCAAGATCCAGCGGTGGCTCCTACGACTATCGCCCATCCACGAGATATCCCTTTGCTGGGTGCCTAGTCACGTGGGCATCCCAGGCAATGAGAGGGCAGATGCTGCAGCCAAAGAAGCAGCATCACTGGGGACAGCTCCAGTGGCCCCAGTCCCACTCTGCGATGCCTATCCTCTGATCAATGAATACGTGGTCGGCCTATGACAGAAGAGGTGGAGTGAGCTCCCTCCCACCAAGCTCCACTCCATAAAACCCTCTGTTCACCCATGGCCACGTACAACTAGACATCGTAAAATGGAGGTTGCGCTTGTCCGTCTGAGGATAGGCCATTACCGGCTCACCCATGAGCATTTAATGAGTGGGCTGCCCCCACCTATGTGCATTCTGTGTGGGGTACAAATATCTGTCCTCCATATATTTGTAGAATGCCCATTGCTAAGGAATCTCAGAAAAACGACTTTTCCCTTCATTACCAGAGAGATGGCACCCCAGCAAGCTCTGCGGGGCATCTTTTCTGAGACCCATTGCTGCTTTGACGCGACTAGGATACTAACCTTCCTAAAAGAAAGCAATCTTTTAAACAAAATTTAAAATAGTTTTATATATTTATTGTTGATCTATTCATAGTTTATGTTTTTACATTTTTAAAAAAATGAATAAATTTTTAACAAAAATATAATTGCTTAATAACTTTTAAAGTTATATTGTTGATATATTCATAGTTTATTTACTTATTATTGATTATTTTTTACTTTTTTTTACCTTTTGTTGAATTTTTTAATAGTCTTTTTTGTTAAAAGATTTTAACTCAACTGACTTAATATTGCCTATTAAACTAATTTTGGACATTTTTGCTTTTTTATGTATTTTAATATGGCAATATTTTAAAAATAATAATTTTAAATTCACTGCCCATAAGTGAATTTGGCTGCGAGATAGTCCATCTGGGCTACGCAGCTTTTAATCCTTAATGCACTATTCATTCACTCATTCTCTGTCTCAGTCAAGGAGTTTAGGTCCGTAGATGAGGCCGTTGAGTTCTTTTCCGGCAACCCCATCGCCGCCGCGGGCCTAACTACTATCCCTAAAACTCCTGGCCGTTTTGCACGCCAACCGCTCCCGTGGTGGTCAGCCGAGTGTGAGACTGTCCTCAAACAGAAGCGTTATTGCTACATTCGCTATAAGCACCTCCAGAACGAATTCACTGTGGGCGAATTTCTTCGAGCTAGGGCTAGGTTCTGGTATTGTTATATTTCGAATCACGCCCGCCACTTTTCTTGGTGGGCATACGTGTTTTCATTTAACAGAAAAACCCCTCTTGCAGAGGTGTAAAAGCGAGTTAAAAGGATTGGGCAAGTTCTTGCAGGACCTCCTCCCGTACTCCAGGAGAATGGGACCGCAATCCTGGTCCCCGTATCCGTGAAGGAATCCTTCGCGACCGCTTTCTCCGCATTATCTAGCCGGGATGCTGCTCCATCAGCATTCAATACGCGTCCTGATCTCGCGGAAGGCCGCCAACTGGACTTTACTTTAAGAGGCGTATAACCCTTCAAAGACAGGTTCACTCTGAGTGAGCTGCGTTCCGCTCTCGCTTCGTGCGCGGACACCACACCTGGTCCGGAGGATGTCCCGTACGCCATGCTTAGACACATGGGTGAGCGAGGCATGGCCTTTCTGTTAGATTTGTTCTACAGGATCTGGGAAGAGAGAATCCTCTCAGACTCGTGAGAAATCGCTACTATGCTCGCTCTTCGACAACCGGGAAGAGATCAGTTTACCCCAGCCGGTTTCCGCCAAATCTTTCTAACCTCCTGCATGTGCAAGTTGATGGAGAAATTGGTTAATGTTAGATTAGCTTTTTTATGGACAGCGGAGGCCATCTGTCTTCTGCACGATGCGGCTTCCGCAAGTTCCCCTTCACGTCGGATGCTCTGCTTCGCCTGGAAAATGCCGTATGTGAAACCTTCATTTGTAGACAACACTACTCCACGGTGTTTTTCGATCTGGAGACACTCCATATGATGGGGGCGAAGGGACGCTTTCTAATCTTTATGTCTGATTTTTGCGAGATCCTCGATTGCGCGTATGGGTGGGGGGAGATCCCTCTCCGCCCCAATGGGCGGAGATGTCCTCAATACTCTGTACGTAGACGACCTTTCGATCTATTTTGGCGCGGCCCAGATTCCAACTATGGAGCATCGACTCCAACAGGCATTGAACTGCGTCTCTGACTAGTCTGAAGCGCGCAGTCTTCGTTTTTTTTTTGGCCAAGAATAAGGTGATGCATTTCTGCCGCCATCCACAACTCCATCCTGACCCATATTTATCAATGGGGTGCGCCTGGAAGTGGTGGACTCGCACCGTTTCCTTGGTCTTTTATTTGACCTACACCTCACCTGGGGGGGATTATATTCACAGCCTTAGGGTCTCTTGTACCCGCGCTATGGACATTCTTCCTTCCATGACGTTCAGCGTCTGGGGTGCTGATTGTGCTACTGCCTTACTTTTGTATCGATCCTTCGTTCCTTCGAAGTTCGACTACGGAAGCAGGATTATTGTATCCGCAGCTGAGCGTGTATTTTCTTTACCCCTTGTGCTTTTTAGCGTTTTTTTTGTTATTTACATATTGTTATTTGTTTTCATGTTGTTTTGTTAATTGGTTCTTAATATAGCCTAGTAGTAGGTTGTATCGTGTACGGAGACTTATACACAAGCAGGCAGTTGGGTTCTCCCCCCCAAAATACATATGGCCCTTATTAAGAAGAACTGCCTCGAGACTTCTGTTAGATGAATCAATGAAAAGTCTCCATTCCATAGCATCATATTCAAGGCCCATCAAGTTGAGTAGGTTAGCAATGCCGTTACAGTAGACCAGTAAAGAGGCTTATTCAAACGTTGAAAAATTCCTAAATTATTTCTCGTAGTAACGATACAAATAGACTGTTGTCCCTGGTGCCACCATACATTTCTTTTGAATATGTGAACCCAATAGCTGAGCAGATTCTTTGGAAATGTTCAGGTCTCGTGTCAGGTCGTTGAGTTCGGCTTGCGTATATGGCACCAGTTGGTCGCTTTCTTCTGGCATGCATGCATCAAACTCAGCTGTACTGGTAGTGACATTAGCCTGGGAATCAGAGATAGAACCCATGGTAACATCAGACTCAGGAACAAAAAGATCGGGGAAAGGTGGGAATGGTTTTATAGCAGAAGGAACATTGGGGTATTGAACATGGTGCTTGGTTTCTGCAATTGACGCCTTTCAAATTCGTCATGCAGAAGTAGTAGTCGGTACGTGACTTTTGCCTTCCATCCACATCATTGGGTCACCAAATGGCATACATAGTCTTTCTTTTCTTATTGCTCCAATCCCGTAAATTTTCCACACATGTTTTACAGCAAATATGGGAAGCAACTGGTTTATCCTAGTCCCCTTGTTTCAATCCAAAGTAAACATGATAGGCCTTTTTCACAAAATCCGTGATTGTTGCTTGACGGTCTGGAAGAGCGACATTGTCGTCCACACATGTAACAAAACCTATTCGGATGATTCTTACATATACGATCTAGACCTTAAAAGATGAATAAAATAGGTTATGTATGGTTACTCATCATTTGAGGTGACAAAACCGAAATGTGAAAAAAAGGTTTTGAACCGCAGGCCAGTGTAATAGTCGAGGTCTGAGGACTTCACATTTCTTTAGGACCACCCCAATCATTTATTAAGTTACCTTTTGGATTATAAGGGACTTTCCACTTTGGAAAATTGGTTTGGCTTTTTATCCGAAAACTGCTTAGCTTTGGTCTCATTATCAGAACGTTTAAAGGATTCATTAGCTTCACTTTTGATAGGACGAATTCTTTTGATATTATGAGTGAGCTTAATGAATGCTAATATATCTTCATAATGCTTAAAAAATATCTAGTAACGATGGACATTTATTTCTAGTCCTACTAATGAGTTTCGGCAAACCTGTTCAAAATAATAACAAAAACTACCTTGAGGCCAGCACTACCTTCGGATAAATAGTCAAACTTTTGTAAACAAGGCTACAAATCACAAATAAGTCCTACAAAGTTCAAAGGTGGATTCGAAATTCCAATTTTTCTTAGGACACTTTTATTATACTTTGGATATCTAGAAAACTTTGCTTAAGTATCTCCATACACATCTGATCATTTTTCACCACAAATAGAGTTTTGCCTAAACAGCAAAAGCGCAATACTCTTCAAAAACGTTAAAACAAAACCAATTTCTGAGAAGGATCTAAAATTTGCAAGAAAATCTTTAAATTCAAACTGATTTGCCTCATTGCAAGAAAACGGTTTAATATCCATTTTAGGAATCCTCTGATCCATAAAAGAAAGGCAAGGTACTAGGACTAAAGATAACTTCTAACGGGTATCAAAAACACACTACCGACAGAATCAAACTAGCAAAAGCTAACTTAGTGAAACTTTATCAGTTGAAAAACCTAAACACAAAGAATAAAATCCAAATATACAACCTTCTGTGTAAATCAATACTATTATATTCCCCAATTCCACTCAGCAATTTACATAAAACCAATAATGTGAAATTACAGAGAGTAAAACAGCTGCGTACTATTAATTACGAATACAAGAAGGAGAGAGTGCAAGAAGGAGAGAGTGCAAGAAGCGGAGAGATCTGCACCATGAAATAGAGATGAAGCCAGTTAATGTATCCCTACATAAAAGAGCGGTCAGAATATGGGATAAACTAGAAACACTTCTAGACGAAGAAGAAAAAAGGAAGATGGAGATCCCAATATAACATAGAGCGAACAATAGAGGAAATTTTAGGAGCGGAAAACCGTTAAATGGAGTTAATCCCGTACCTATATATAGATAGTATAGGAATCCCTACAAAACTGCAAACAAAGCAAAGAAGTCACTAACAACTGTGAAATATTTGAATAAGACAAAAGAAATTCTTAGAAGAAGGATAGAGGCGTTAGAGCCCCTACACATTTAAGTAAATGATAAGATTATAAAACATGAAGATAAGAACTCAAGTGATGGCTGGTCACCCAGTAACCTGCACTAACTCTTACTCATTCCATTTCACCACTGTACCCTAATGATTACTATCCACTCTACTCTAACTATATACTTTTAATTTCTAACTTTTTCAAGACGTAAGACGTAAGGGTGTTTCAACACTGAGCTGAACAAGATGCTAGCAAGCAATGGGCTCGAGCCTTGTCTTTCCCGATTAATCCAAAATCAGGAGATAGTCTAGCAGTATCAAGAATAGAAGACACACTGCCTGAGACTACACCTATCGATACAACCAAAAGAGGAACATAAGACAATAAAGGACTAACCAAACACAGAAAGCAACGAAAAAGCCTCACAACCCCTAATGAAGCTAGTAGAAGAGCAGGCAACGGGCCCGCCTGCTGGCAAACCACAATTGACAAAAGGGAAACGCATCAAAGCGAAAGATATCAATTTAACTATAGCTTTAATTAAACAAGAATGCGACACAATGAAGAAAGAATTCCCTCGAGGACGTTACCAATGATATTAGTAGAAGACTCTTCACGTGGTACTATGATTCCATCATTGGAGAAGAGGAAGTAAGAACAGCTTTACTCGAAAATAGTGTCATACTGTAAAAATGCTCTCTGAAGTAGTACGAGCCAAGCCTCTACAAGAAACTGAGCTCAAGGAGGCCTTACAGCCCCTGGCAGTACTTAAAATAGAAACACACTCGTGAGCCTCTACCGAGAAATGAGCCCGGATATTCTTCGCTCTAGGAAACTGACTGAGACAAGAGACAAACAACAACAAAGAATCCTGGACTACATTGTACCGCAGCAAAATATCACTTGAGAAGCGTTCGACGTAATTATAATTGCGTAAAATAATGTTCAGGGAAGAGGAAAATATGGATGAATCTTTCAAATTCATAATCCTCAGAAGCTATCTTGGAGACATAGAGATAGGTACGGGATACAAGCCCCGGAGAAATTATTCGCCCGTCTACGACCTGATGACCCTATCCAGGAAAACCCGATCCATCCTCTTTACTGGGGACCTCAATACTACGACATAGACGGCTGGCTACGCCTGAGCAGACAGCCGAGGTCGGAATATGGATCTGTTACTGAATAGGGGAATTGACGAACTAATTGAGCTGGACTTCCCGACGTTCTTCGACCCTGAAACTGCTACCAAACCCGGCATAGCACTCACAGAACTAGGCTTCAATCATTACAATCTATCACTGACCTCTCACTCCGAGCGACCATTTGCCCATGGTCATCACAATAGCGACAGCTCCTATTCCTCTCCCAACGCCAACAATGGAATGCCTCAGGTTTACCGAAATGGGAAACGCACAGGGAATGTTCACAGAAGAGCAGCTAGAACTGGGTAACGCGACCATAGAGGAGATAGACTGTGAGCTAGATGCTATCTTTAATACTAAATTGAGGGCAGACCAAAGCACTTTTCTAACATCTCGCCGCAAAATTCCTCACGGAAAGGGCTACATAAGAGAGTGATGCTTCAGACTAAGTTTCAATAGGTCTACGCTATTATACAGAGGGATGGATACGCCAATCCCATGGACTTTAGGCAGGTCTAACACTTCAGATTATTGCAAAAGATAAGAGAGAAGTGGAGCCACCCATTCGAAAATATGGACCTTGATGACAACCAAAAAACCTTCTGGGATACCATCAGAAGTTAAAGGGGTAGTCAAGATGTCGAGAAAAATATGGAATTATGCCTAAAGGAAGAATAGCCTGCACCCCAGCAGAAAAGGAAGAACTCTTCCACGAAGTCTGGAAATAAGTTTTCAGGATCTCCGACGAAAACAAGCCGAACTTCAATCTAGGATTCGAAGATTAAATCTTGAAATACATCGAAAGGTGTGTGGGGTCTTTACAGAGACGCCCCTCAATACGGGTCAACCATTAAATAAGAGATGGAATCGACCATCACATCCTCCAAGCCAAAAGCCACAGATATCAGCCGCATCACTACTAGGCGCCTGAAGGAAGCTCCAGTGAGATTCAAAACTACGCTGCTGAACTTCTACAACGTTGCCCTGGCAACAGGATTCTTTCCTAACAGCCTAAAAACCTCCCCAAACCTTTAAAATCAAGGAAACGCGGAAACCAGAAAATGAAAGACAGGCAGTTCTCATTACTAAAAACTATTGGGAAAGTCCTCTAAAAGGCGCTTTAACAATAGGTGAACCACACACCTAAAGGCTGACTCTCTCCTAACTAAAGAAAAACACGGCTTCCGCAAATTGCGAGGCACCGAAAGCGCTGTAGCCCTCATGTACCAGCATGCTACAGCTGGATTGGCATATCGATACCAAAACTACTATATCAAGCAATACCACTAAACTAAGTTTCGAAGACCAACATTTTGTAGAACTTGAGGTACAAACTAAGGCTCTCAGATTTATTATTAACAAAAAGCGGTACGACTTCATAACAATGAGAGAGAGCTCCACAAGAGAGCAATCTTAATTCCGATCAATGTATACCTACAGTTGAGATGCCAAGGGATGTTGGACCGAGTGTCAAGTACCATAGAGCGAGAGACACTTGCTAACCTCGGGTTGGAGCGAGACCGCGCAGAATACAAGCGCAACCTGCAATCAGCCAGCACGCCTCAAGTAGACCCGACACATAAATGAGTCGTAGGAAAATCGATTAAAAAATAAGCAGAACACAAAATAAAAAGAGATCGGGCAGTCTATTTTTACTTTACTGGTCTTCGTTGGGATTCATCCCATAAGAGGGGAAGCAGGAGCAGATGCATGACCTTTTTTTACAGTCTTAGTATAACCATTGTGATTTTGCGGTTTTTGCGGCAGCATTTGGTTTGATTTTTATAGATTTTTCCCATAAAGGAAGCCTAAAAGAAGTATGATTTATACACAGACGCTCCTCTATGTTACCTTAAGCCATATCCTCACTTACTAACGCGAGGTAACGAGGCTATGATAGAGAGGGGGCAATGGAACGGGCTCTCTTTAAGGGTTCTGCATGATGAAAGCAAGAACAGGAGAGAGACGGTCGCTACACTGATTAACGGCACACTAAACGTGGCCCGGGGGAGACATTTTAAAACACCCAAAGGATACGTCGCAATGGGCCAAAATGAAGAAGAGAGAAAAACCTTTACTACTAGGAAGCTATTAACCAACTAACGGGAATTAACTTGGAACCCATTGTACTACCAGAAATGATGGCCCATAGAGCAGTTATCTGTCGACAAAAAGACTTGATAGGGTGAGAACACTTCCGTGAAGAATAAAGGAAAAATACTAACGAATCACAATTAGGCCAAGGTGAAGACTGTAACAAAATATTGAATTCATAAAATCTCAGTTAAAATACTATTTAACACAATACCGCCGACGATACTAAGGATTGACTAGCAACGCCAAAACGTTGTTCACAGTACATCGGGTGGGAATGGAAAAACGACAAGAAATGTACCAATTGTGAAGGACCTCACTCAGCCCTAGCAATGATCCGCCTGGCAAAGAAACAAATAATGAAAATAAAGAGAGACCGTATCATGGAAGAAAAAGAAAACAAGAAGACACAGGAGTACGCACAAACATCAGCTAGAAGGAACTCTGACCCTCCAAAAAGGGCCCGAGAATATTATAAAAAATGGCCAAAGCATGGAAATAATGTGAATGCTAATGTATGCCCCTCAACAACTTTAGCTAAGCCAGGTTCCTTTGCGAAGGAATTCAACTTCCTTGTAAGGAAGAACGGCATGTCCTGGAACCCCTAGTTTCCAGTGACACATTTAGGCAGAACTTTACCGGACCCGCATTAACAGAAAATCAAATTAAAAAAAAAAAACACATAGAAGATAAACGTGGAAACTCAAGGGGAAGATATAACAAAAATAAACAAAACTCGCCCCACCGCACCGTAGAAACAATGGACGAGGATGACACGTAAAACACTAATAGCTGGACCAAAGAGAAGAATAGGAAGAAAAAAGCAAATAAAATAAACTAGGAGAACCAAACGTCGAAGACATCGATATAAAAATCTATGCAACCCGTCACAACAAATTCCCTAAAGATTGGACGGGATAGAAAATGGCATCTACAAATGGAAGTATTATTCAGAACACGATTTCGACACAATTGAAACGACGCAATATGAAAGACACAAATCCCCTAAACACGATGCAGCATACTAAGAACAGAAAAATTTTAGAAACTCCAAAAGGGAGAAAAGAAAATTGAAATACGACTAGAAAAAACCCCCAGAAGAATCAAAGAAAGAGAAAAATAAAAATAAACATGAATAAACTACAGAAAACCAAATAAATGAAAAGATAAAATTATAGAGATCGAAACATATTGGCCTGATCCTAGGCGCTTTGCTAATAAAGGAACTCTTTTACAGCACAAGGATCTGCGAAAGCCAGATCTCTCTATCACAAGATATCTATAGGCATATTCTGAGATACAACCTTTATAAAAAGAAAAGAAAAAAAAATAAATGCGCTTATTGGGTTGAGTGGAGAGATCGGTTCTCTCTTAACGAGGTAGCACCTTTGAGTGGTGTTATTTTTCTTCCTAATTCTAGGACTATACAGGGAGGATGACCAAGGAGAGTGTGGCCCGGCACAGGCAGGCGATATGAAAATAGGTTTAGATAGGTGGTTCTCTTCCCTGGTCACCGAGGACCCATTCCCTAGTGGGGGTAGAAAATTGGAAATGGAACCCACGGAATTTATGAAGTTACTCTCGCTACGGATAACACCGAATGGCGGGAAAATAAAAGCCCATGAAATCGTACAGCAGATACATTCTCTGAAATGAAAATACCTCTTATCAGATGCATTGAGAAAATCGCTGATTCACAGTCATTTGCTGGATAAGAACAACGTGGAGCATTTATATAGTAATGTGATAGAACGGGTTGAGCAGCATTAGTTTCAACTCCTATCACATATTATTTTAAAACCACGATGCTCCCACGTGCATCTTCGCGTCGAAGCTTGGCGCCTTATCACAGCCACCAGATGTCAATGTTTAAACAAGGAGGTTATCGTCCCCCCATTTGCCCCCATACGCCGACCTCGCCAGATTAAGTTAGGCTTATGGGCAGATAAGGCATTGTTCCCAGCCTCAGCTGTGCATTCCCTCGAAGTTCCCACTCCATTGTCCCCCACGCCAAAGGAGTGTCTCGACTATTAAGATCAGATTGGAGATCCAGATTTTCGTCGCGAAACATCACCACGACCCTCTCTCACTTTGTACGCCAAGGGACCTCGACCTCGAGATTCACCATCACTTGTCCAGAAGAAGGACAAAATCCCTTGAGTGCCAAAGTTCGAGCCTTTGCGACGCCGAGTCCAAAAGGCTTTCCCCACATTGTTCAGAAAGAGAACAACGTAGAACAGCCAGTGTTCTTTTGAGCCCTTCGCCAAGAAACGGTTCTCACCCCCAGCCCACACCCCCCTGTTGTTCAGAGGAGAACAACGTAGAACAGCCATTGTTCTTTTGAGCCCTCTGCCAGGAAACGGTTCTCACCCTTCCCCCTTGTTGTTCAGAGGAGAACAACATTAGAACAGCCATTGTTCTTGAGCCCGTAGACAAGAGACGGTTCTCACCCCCCCCCCCTGTTGTTCAGAGGAGAACAACGAAGAACAGCCATTGTTCTTTTGTGCTCTTCGCCAAGAAACGGTTCTCACCCTTCCCCCTTGTTGTTCAGAGGAGAACAAAATTAGAACAACCATTGTTCTTGAGCCCGTAGACAAGAGACGGTTCTCACCCCCCCCCCCTCCCTGTTGTTCGGAAGAGAACAACGTAGAATAGCCATTGTTCTTCAAGCCGTTCGTCGAGAAACGGTTTTCATTCCCAAGACGCCACGTCAGGATCCTTTCATCCCCCCCCCTTCGGCTGGAACTCGCCAGCGGACCGAAAATTCCTTCACGTCGCCTTCCACTACACCACTAGTATAAAGTTACGTAAGCCAAACGTCACCTTTGAGTACTTAACCCTTTTGTCAATTCTATCCTGTTCTTTAAATGGTTTAGCGAACCATCCCATCTCTTTAACTCTATAATTGTTTTACCTTTTTAAATCCTTTAATCCTCGGATTAGCCCGAGCCCCCACGACCCTTTCCATTCTCTGTTTATGTCAATATTTTCCGTCTTGTGTTTTTTGATAGTTATTATTAATAAAACTCTATTTTATTAATGATAGCAATATTATTATCCTTGAGCTCAGTTCCACTTCTTAAGCATATCGAAGATACCTTATATCGGCCCGCCAGACATCACGCACTCTAAAGATAATTAAAGAAGTTCCCTCAACGAATAGTGATATATGGTATATCGTCGGGAGTCCATTCTACGACAAGTAATTTTATTCAAAGTTCAAGAATGAACAAATGGCTTAGCCTTGTTTTTTTTCATTATGCTTGTTCTTTTGGGGGAATCATCCCAAATCTACTTGAGCTCGTCGTTTATTGAGGTGAGTAATTTTTAAGCCGATTTATTTACGACAAGCTATCTAGGACAAGATGGTGTCTGTGAAGATTGGAGCTATTTTGAGACCATTTGATGGATCAAGTGACGTCATAGATGTTTTAATAATTTTGAGCTGGTAGCTAATTTGAAGGATATTTATTGATGACACTGAATTGTTTGTTCCATTGTTTTTTTAGAGTAACATATTTGCAGTTTACAATGAATTGGGCGATGTTAAAAAGAAATATTACTCTTGAATAAGGTCTTCGTTGGTTTATGCGTTTGCCCTGAATCTTTTTCAATCGTACAAATAGTTTACCAGACGGGTCTGGATAGACGAACCTTTTAATGTTTATGTGACTGATTTAGGACAGTTGGCAATGTTAGCGGATATTAAATACAATAAACTGTTATTGCGGGCTTTTGTAGTAGTATTGCCTTCTGATCTGTCACCGGAGGTTAGGGTGACATCGGATATTGAAAGCATTGAACTTGATGCAGTGGTGCATCGGGCTCGATCATTAATGGCTGAGTTGGTGGAAAATCCTATAGTTGCTAGTGAGCTGCATCCAAGGAAGACCGTGGATTATAAGGAAATCAAAACCAACCGAGTCATGAATCAAGAGATTAAATGCTTTAAGTCTAGGGGCCCACACTTTGCTAGGTCTTGTTCAAAACGCAAATTTGTTTGTTGGACGTGTGGGAAACGGTTCAGGAAGAGCTAGTGCGCGGCAGTTCTTCCGGGTCAGGATTAGGGCGCTTCCTGCTGTAAATTCAGTTGTAGACGGTCATCGTTTTAAGGTGTTGGTAGATACAGGATGCAAGCGCTCGACATTGGAGCCAAATGTAGTTGATGATATACGTAGTGAAGTCTGCTCAGTTGTTTCTGTTGATGAAAGCGATGTGCGGAATAAAGGTAGCGTTGTTTTTCCTGTTGCTGCTGGAGATAGCACTGTCATGTTTAGTTGATAGTATTGATGCCATTATTGGCATGGGTTTTATCAAGAAGTGTGGCGGATTGGAAATCAATGGCACTACTGTAAAATACTTGAAATCATGCTCCTCTGTTCCAAACATTGATGGTGGTCATGTGGCATCTGTTTCCGGTGCTGGAGAATTAACGATTGATGATCCTGATTTTTATGCTAGGTTTGATGGTACACGGTGGATTATGAAATAGCGTTGGAAAGATGGAATTCCACCAGTTTAAAAAAATATCTGTTAGTTGTTATAAGAATAAGAAGAGGAGGCCAATCAGAGAAAGATTTTATGCGGAAATTGATACTTGGATAAAGAAAGGCTAGTTGGTGTCATGTAATGATGAAATGAGTGAAAACACGAGTTATGTCCTAGATGGACGTAGTTCAAGAAAACAAAATGTTCGACCAGTTCTTGACTTTATAGAACTGAATGGGTTTTTTGAGAGTCATCTGGGAGGTGATGCAGTATTTTGTGATGAAACAATAAGGAGATGGTACCGCAAGTCAGAAGCATTGAAATTGGTTGATTTAATGTCTACATATCTGCAAATTCCTGTCGATCAGTTTGTGGCCCTACCTCCCCGTAAGAGGCGCGGCGATTTGTCATCCTGGCCGCCGTGCTGGCGGGACTCAGCACCCTGTTCGGCCCCAGCTTAGCCTCTTCTTCTTCCTTCAAAACACGTGTTTCCTTGCTTTTCATACAACCTCTCCCACAACTTTGTCTGGTCAGCCTCTAATTTCACAGGGTAGATGCTGACCTTCTTTTCAGCCAACCATCCCGGATCGGGGCTGAGGGGGGAGGGGACAATGTTCCCTAACCCCTGAGCACCGAGCTGGGGTGGCTGGTTTTTAACAACCTGCTTCATCCCCACCCAAACCTTCCTCAAATCCCTTTTCCTTTCCTCTTCACACTCAGTTTTACGCCGTGTTCAACGTGGAGCCGCCATGCCGATGGACTGCCAGGCCACCAGGCGGGAGGAGTGGTCCTGAATGGCGGCGCCTGGCTCTGCCAGCCCTGTAAGCCCCTCTTGCAGTGCGGGCAACTGCAAGAGGTGATGAGCTATTGCGTCCCGTATAAAAAAGAGGGTCACCATGCCCATGTATGCAAAAAAAAAAAAACCAAATCCATCCCCATTTCCCCTTGTACATCGATGGAGCCGCCCTCGGGCAGCTCCCCTAAAAAAATGGAGGTTCCTCCCCCTGTTCTTGCGCAGGGGACCCTCCATATTTCCTCAACCAGAGAGGAGGCTTACTTCTCTCATACGCTTACGGGTTAAGGGGACTCCCCCTCACCCCCTTCTCTGGAGATGCTTTCGGGCACCTCCCTATTTCCAGCGGCAGTCCCTCCTTTACTTTCTAAGGGGACTGCCAAGAAAGCCAGCAGGCAGCCCATTGCCGACCGCCCCTCGTGTAAGCGGCTTGGTAGGGCAAACCCCCTTAGGGGGAGAGAAAAGCCAGGCCCCTTCGGTCGCTTCCCTCAAAAGACCTGCTGGCAAGAATTAATAACCTTGCCGGGATCAAGGCCTGTGCCTCCCCGCACAAGACTCGTGACATTGCCAAGGGGACCTGCGATGTCCTGGGAGGGGATGGCTAACTGGAGGCCCCTCCTGTGATAGACATGGTCCTTGAGGAAAACCAGCCTCAGACGGTAGGGCCTTCCATGGGGAGGAATCCGGGCTCGGCGTCAAACACCGAACCCGAATCTGCCCTTATGCAAGGACCTCCTCAAACGGTTAGGGTTTCTGGGGCAGTACAAGGAGGGGAGGGATCTCCTCCGACAGGTGCCCGTACGACTACCAGGACCTTCTCCATTTCGAAGAAAGACCTGGCTGAGGCCGGTCGATTTGGCCTAGGGGCTTCTGCCGGCGGAGGTGAGAAGCGGGTTCATTCCCCGCCCTCCTCTCCAAAAAAGAAAAGGACGAAAAAGACCAAAAAGACAAAGAAGACTCGGGGCTCCTCTCAATCCGCGGGGGCAGCGGGGACGGATGGGTCTGCTGCCACTTTGGCAAGCGACCAAGCCAAGATCGGCACATCCGGCCCCTCTGCCCCCCCGATTGCGGAGCCCCTGACTAAGTCCAAAAGTGCACAGGGCAGAGCCTCGATGACATCGGGTCCCCTGGTCCAGAGGTTACCTGGCGTTTTCGAGCCCGCTGGCTTCAAAAGCTTCCTCGTATTTCGCTCCACTGATGGCACCATATTGTCCAAGGGCAACACGATCCATCAGAGGAGATGATTAGCTAGTGCAATTGGTAGAGAGCCGAAGGTGACCCGTTTCTCGGACGGGGGCCTTCTGGCGAATGCGGCGAATCCCGCTGAGGCGGCCAAGATAAGTGCTCTTCGGACACTTTATGGCACCCCGGTGAGTGTGACGCCGCACTCTACCATGAACTTTGTGAAAGGAATAGTTTATGCGAGGGAACTCGTTGACTACTCCATTGAGGACATCACTTTAGAGCCGGCCGACCATGGGGCGGTCAAGGTCGGACGTGTGATGAGAAAACAGGAAGGGGCCTAGAGACCCACCCCTACATTCTTCGTCACGTTCGACTGTGACAAGCTCCCTGAGTCGCTGCGTGCCGGTTGGTACCGCAACCACTTGAAGGCATTCGTGCCACTGCCGCGGCGGTGCTATTACTGTCACCGCTTCGGCCATACGAATCGTTCTTGTAGACGTACAAAGTCGGGGTCACCCGAATTTTGTGTAAATTGCTCCAAGGCCGCACACGATAAGTCCAAATCGTGTGTGGCCAAGTGTATCAATTGCGGAGAGCAACACCCTGCTTCTTTGAAGCAATGTGGTGCATATTTCCTTGAGAAAGAAATCCTGGCCGTTCAAGCCCAGGATCGACTCTCATTTCGTGAGGCTAAGGACTTGGTCCTGGCGCGCCTTGCTCTGCCGGGGATGTCATATGCCTCAATAGTTAGAAAGGCACCCTCTGCCCCTGGCCCATCCAGGCCAACGAGCACGGTTGTTTTCGCGCCCATTCTGAGCCCTTCTGCGAACTCTACTCAACCCTGGAGCTCCCCTGGTAAAGCTGGCGGCAAAAAAGGGTTCCTATCCAGCCCCGGATAAAACCAGGGCTTCCCCCTCTTCCCCCAGCGTGACCGTTTCCCGTAAGACGAAACAGCCACGTGCCTCCACCGAGTCGTTAGACTCACAGGAGGCAACACCCCTGAAGTTGGTCGCTGGGGCATCTTCCGGGGTTCTTAAAGCTGTTCCCCGAAAGGAGGACAGCAACAAAGGAGCTTCGTCTCCTTCGCCCACGCCTAGTGGTGAAGCGAGTGGCTCGGAGACGTTGGTTTCTCGAAAAGAGAGCCCCCCGCCTCCGAAGCCGCAACGCCCGCATAAGGTTTCGAGGCGGAGAGAGGAAAAGACTCGCATGGCGAGCCCAACCTCCCCCATAAGTCCTCAAAGGCGACAGCGCCTTCAGCGCTTTGTCCGGCCAACAGCGCCCGGGGTTCTGCCTCCGGGAAGCGTACGGCCATTCCCGTGAGGGTCTTCTGTTCAAAGAGGGCCACTGCGTCTCATCCGAGCTAGGCCTGGAGGGCATATTCCTTCAATGGAATTGCCGTGGACTCCGGGCCAACTGGGAGGAGCTGCGGAGGCTCGTCTCGTCCCGTTCCCCGTTAGCTATTTTTTTGCAGGAGACCACGCTAGGCGGCGCGTGCCCTCTGCCTGCCCTCCCGGGGTATAAGGGTCTTGCGACCCCACCACCGCGGGATGGCCGGGCTGGGGGATGCGCGGTTTACACCCGGCATGATGTCTCCGTTCTTCCTTTCTCTTTAGATACCTACTTTCAAGCGGTGGCTGTGCAGCTGCACCTGGATAGGAGGTATACTATCATTTTGCGTACATTCCACCGTCACCTGACTTCGACGCGGGGGACTTCCGCCGCGTCGTGGCACGGATGCCGAGGCCCTATCTCTTGCTTGGAGATCTGAAGGGCAGGCATCCTCTCTGGGGAGATTACTTAATAAATCCCAGGGGACAAGTCCTTGCCGATCTGATCAAAGAGCTTGACCTATCTTTGTGCTCTTCGGATGCACAGCCTGATTTTAATTCCATGATAGTGATCACTTTCCCATTCAATTATTATTTTCAAGGCAACTGCCACCTAAGAGCCCACCTTGGTGGTGCTTGGCGCAGGCGCGGTGGCTTGCATTTCAGGAAATGACTGAATTCTCTATCTCAGTCGAGGAGTTTAGGCCGTTGAGTTCTTCTCCGGCAACCTCATCGCCGCGGGCCTGACGACTATTCCTAGAACGTCTCGCCGTTTTGCACGCCGACCACTCCCATGGTGGTCGGCCGAGTGTGAGACGGCCCCCCAAAAGAAGCGTTATGCCTACATGCGCTATAAGCACCGCCCAAACGATTTTACTGTCGGTGAACTTCGTCTGGCTAGGGCTAGGTTCCGGTATATTTCGAAGCACGCCCACCGCTCTTCTTGGCGGGCATACGTGTTTTCACTTAACGGGGAGACCCATTTAGCAGAGGTGTGGAAGCGAGTAAAAAGGATTCGAGGCAAGTTCTCGCAGGACCCCCCTCCCGTTCTCCAGGAGAATAGGACTGCAATCTCGGACCCCGCGTCCGTGGCAGAATCCTTCGCGACCTCTTTTATCGCAGGTCGTGATGTCGCGGAAGGCCGCCAGCTGGACTTTACCTCCAGAAGTATAGAACCCTTGAACGACAAGTTTACTGTGAGTGAGTTGCGCTCCGCTCTCGCTTCGTGCGCGGACACCGCCCATGGTCCGGACTATGTCCTGTACGCCATGCTTCGACACCTGGGTGAGCGAGGCATGGCCTTTCTGTTAGATTTGTTCAACAGGATATGGGTAGAAGGTCTTCTCTCAGTTTCCTGGCGAATCGCTACTGTGCTCGCCTTTCGCGAACCGGGGAGAGATCACTCTACTCCGACCGGTTTCCGCCCAATCTCTCTAACCTCTTGCGTGTGCAAGTTGATGGAGAAATTGGTAAATGTTAGATTAGCCTATTTCCTGGACACCGGAGGCCATCTGTCTTCTGCACAGTGTGGCTTCCGCAAGTTCCACTGCACGTCGGATGCTCTGCTCCGACTGGAAAATGCCGTCTGCGAGGCTTTCCTTCGTAGACAGCACTACGCCACGTTGTTTTTCAATCTGAAGAAGGCCTATGATACCGCATGGTGATACGGTATCATGGAGACTCTCCAAACTATGGGGGCGAAGGGACGCCTCCCAATGGTTATATCTGAATTTTTGCGAGATCGTCGATTCCGCGTACGGGTGGCGGGAGCCCTCTCCGGCTCAAAGGAGCAGGAAGAGGGTGTCCCGCAGGTAAGTGTCCTCAGTGTCACACCCTGAGCATCAACGGCACCACCTCGGTGCTGCCGGAAGATGTTCTCGCTACGCTCTACGTAGACGACCTTTCGATCTCGTTTGGCGCGGCCCAGATGCCAACTCTGGAGCGTCGACTCCAACAGGCATTGAACCGCGTCTCTCTCTATTCCGAAGCGCACAGGTTACAGTTTTCTATGGCCAAGACTAAGATGGTGCACTTCTGCCGCCATCCACGGCTTCACCCCGACCAAGATTTGTTTCTTAATGGGTGCGCCTGGATGTGGTGGAATCACACCGTTTCCTTGGTCTTGTATTCGTCCGACACCTCACCTGGGAGGCTCATATTCTCAGCCTTAGAGTCTCTTGTACCCGCGCCATCGATATTCTCCGTTCCGTGACGTTCAGCGCTTGGGGTGCTGATAGGGCTACTGCTTTACTTTTTTACCGATCCTTTGTTCGTTCGAAGCTCGACTACGGATGCGAGTTTTATGCATCCGCAGCCGAGCGTTTATTGCGGAAGGTGGATTCGATCCGCCACACCGGCCTTCGCCTTGCGACCGGTACCTTTCTCACTTCCATCATTGAGAGCCTGTTGGTCGATGCTGGGAAGATGCCCCTCGCTCTGCGCCGCGTGCAGTGCATCACTCGCCTGTACGCGCGAGCCCAGCGCCTGCCCCAGTCGCCAACAGCTCTCACTGCATCCGCAGCTGATCTCGATGGTGCCTATTCCGCTGAGAGACGCCAGTCATACCCTAAGCCCTTTGGGTTTAGGGCCATAAAACTCCCTCTAGAGCTAGGTATAGCTCTTGGGCCGGTGGCGCTCCTGGTTCTGCCCAGGACGCCACACTGGAGGGTACCACATTTGTCTATTTGTCGCCACGCCTCTGCTCCCAAAGCTTGTACTGCGCTGGGAGTATTGCGTTTGACCTTTTTGGAGCATACCTCGTGTCACGCTGGAACCGTGCCAGTGTATACGGATGGCTTCAAGTCCCAAGAGAGGGTCGGCTTCCACGCTGTATCAACTCTGTTTGAATTCAGCGGGGGGCTCTGCCAGGCGCTGCGTCTGCCTTCACGGCCGAACTGGTGGCAATACACCACTCGGTACGGGAGATTACGCGACGTGCCCGGTTCGGAGACCGGATTGTGATCTATAGCAACTTACAAAGTGCCCTGAGTCCTCTCGGGGCATTGGAATCTCTGCATCCCCTGGTTCGCGATATCCGTGACGCCATGGTTTTGGCGAGCCGGGCGATTATCTTCTGCTGGGTTCCTGGACATGTAGGGATTGCAGGGGAATGAGCGCGCCGATGAGGGCGCCAAAGATTCCGCGAGGACTCTGCAACCAGACCAGCGTTTCGCTCTTCCTCACACTGACTACTTAACAGGAATACGGGCAGCTCTTCGGACTGCTTGGCAAAGAAGATGGGAGACGGTCGAAGGGAACTTAAAGTTGCGTGCCATTGCGCCGCGACTCTTTCCATGGACCTATCCCCCAATGCCGCTACGGCTTCAGGTCACTCTTTGTTGTCTCCGAATCGGGCATACTTGTGTGACGCATCGCATCTGATGTAGCTCTCGCCAGCGCCCTCTTGCGTTGACTGCATCGTCCCCCAGACTGTTCGGCACATTCTTGTCAAATGTCCCAGTCTGGGTGATTTTTTCGCACGATACCTGTCCCGAAGATGGGAGACGGTCGAAGGGAACTTAAAGTTCCGTGCCATTGCGCCGTGACTCTTTCCATGGACCTATCCCCCAATGCCGCTACGGCTTCAGGTCACTCTTTGTTGTCTCCGAATCGGGCACACTCGTGTGACGCATCGCATCTGATGGAGCGCTCGCCAGCGCCCTCTTGCGTTGACTGCGTCGTCCCCCAGACTGTTCGGCACATTCTTGTCGAATGTCCCAGTCTGGGTGATTTTCGCGCACGATACCTGTCCCGGTAGCGGGATGGGCGGGGTTGCTACCGCCTCTCCCTTGTGCTCGGGACGGGTTCGTGCACATTAACTTGTGGACTTGTTGACTTTTGGGGGGAGGCCGGGCTTCTCCCCTCTATTTAAGAAGGTTCTATTTTTTTCTTTGTTTGTTATTGTTATCCTTGTAGGTTGCACGCTCCTGCACCAGGGTGATGGGGACCTCCCCTCGATGCTCGAGATTGCTTCTTAATTGTTAAGTTTTTCATATTTTTATCATTGTTATGTTTTCATATTTTTATTTTAAAGTAGCCTAGTTCTAGACTGTCGTGTTTCCGGCGACTGATGCCCAAGTGGGCAGTTGCCAGAAGGGCTCTATAAATAAATAAAAAAATGTGGCCCTACCATCGAGTGCGTTATAAGAACAGATTTTATTACCTAACTAGGTTAGGATGTGGGCTTAACTGTGCACCTAAAATAATGACCAGCACCCTAACAAAAGTTTTGGCTGCTGAATAAAGTAGTCAATGTGGCACTGACAGCTACATTGATACTTCATTGTTGATGAGAGCGTGGTTGCAGTCGAAGAGGTTATGGCCTATCTTCATCGGTATGTGTTGAGACCTAGAGGCCTGAATACTTTGAGTGAGATAGATTTCTTGGTTTGGTGCTGTATCGTGGTGATGCTCAACATAATTTGTTCTTTCGTCGTGGAAATTAAATTGCTTGGGTCAGTGAAGGGAAAGTCAGTAGGAGGGAATTGTTTTCATTATGTAATGGGTTGATTGGGCATTATCTTGTTTGTGGTTGGCCCAAGTTGGCATGCAGTTTTGTTTAAAAGGGATAGTCTTGACAGTAACTGGGATGATTGGGTCGGTGAGGGCCCAGATCATGGTCAAGTCTATGCTGGAAAGAGTTCAACAAGAGAATAAAGTCGGTGGTTTGTGGTTGGTGCCTGACGTGAAGGAAGTAGGGTATAGTCTGGTCTGATGCTAGCAGCATTAGCATTTCAGCTGTTGTCGAGTTGGTGGTGTTTTGTGGAAGATGGAGCATGGTTGCGGAAACCAACTGATGCAGTCCACATAAATGTTGTTGAACTTGATTCTGTTGTAAAAGGCCTCAGATGGGCAATGGAATTGGGTCTTAAGTCTGTGCACTTGAAAACTGGCTCTACAGCTCTTCTAAGCTGGGTGAATGGAACTCTTTCTGGTGAGTACCATGTAAAGGTGAGAAGGATGTTTGAGTAGCTTGTAAAGAGACTTTTTTCTGGCGAGAAGCTTGATAGAGGAGTATGGAATTAAGTTTGAGATATCATTAGTTGAATCAAGTGAAAACAAGGCATACAATTTAATACGGGTCCCCAAAAGTTAGTTACAGATACAAAAACCATACGCCTGTACCCGAAGTGTGTATGAGTTACATTAATAACACCATTCTGGTGTGTGTGGAACGTTCTTTTTACTTAGCTAGGCTTGCTGATCCAGGCATTAAAAATGAAGATGTACAGTCGTGTTTGCAGTGCCGTCAATAGATCCAGCTCAATCTACTCATGATTCTGGTTGTTTAAGCGTACATGATAGCTGTGTTAGATTGCCTTAATATGCTGGAAAATGTTATTTAACTGTGATAGATTGTGGTTCGAGTCGTTTTGAAATTTGGCGGGATTTTAGATCGAGAATGCTGATGAGGTGGCAAATTATTTGGAGAAGATTTTAAGAGAAAGAGAGAGGTCCGCAAAATGAAATTTTGTTGGATAATAGTCGTGCATTCCGATCTTACCTGGTGACAGTAATTTGCGAGAATTGGAATTTTTGCAGGCATTATCGCGCAGCATACTGCCCATCAGGAAACGGTATAGTTTAAAGAAACCATCGAACAATCAAATATTTGGCAACCCGGTATACATCTGATCTTGTGAATGTAATATTTTGGTATAACTTTCTGCTAGAGATGGTGGGGCTCCTGAACCGGCTCCTTGTAAAGTATTGTTCAGCTATTCATGGAGACATTCTTTGGTGAGGTCTCCAGTTGATGATAGTAGCTAACCAGTGAGTGTAGGGGAACGTATGCTCGTTAAACCTTTTAATGCTAGGTACACATCGCGATGGAAATTGGAGCTGGTGACGGATGTGAAAAGCTCCAGCAATGTTGAGGTCGATGTTGTCACTTGTCGCATCATGGATGTTTGACGGTTATATGACGAGAGTGACGATGATGTCGATAAAGCTGAAGCTGGTGATGAGGGGGTGCAAGAGGTAGATGATGGAGGTGAAATTGAGGGGAAGCATACGATCCTGAATCCAGATTCGCAACCTGTTCGCCAGCGGAGGAAACCGGTCTGGATGAAAGATTATGTTCCTTTTTTATAAGGACTTCATTAGTATTAGCTGCCGTTGTTACCGTTTATCGGGTGGTATATCAAGACTTTTATTTATTTTGTGCTTTTTTCTGTAATTAGTTTTTTGTCATTTGTTTGTGTTTTTTGTTTACATTGTAAGATGTTTAATTTTTGGCGGGAGTTTGTTGACTTTTTTACTGTTTTCGTTTATAGTTTATTTTGTTTTTGTTTTCGGATCGAGGGATTGTCAATGTAAAAGAACACCCTCTGACCTCGTGACGTTATTTGGAGACCACGTGCGATTGTATCCCACCATGGAAAACGTCACTTCCTGTTCGAGAACATTCGAGAAGTTTCAACCCCTGGGCGTACTGGGGAATTATCCCCCAATCTTGCGAATTTGTCCAGATTATTAGTCGAAACCGTTATTTGTGTGTTTGAGTTAATCCGCAGCCGAATTAGAATGATTAACCCGTCCTAACCGTGTAGGAAGAATTTTAGTGTTCAAGTAAGCCAACAGTATGTCTTCTTCGTTTGCCCGTTCCAAGAGTCAAGGAGAATTCTTGGGCCTGTCGGGCCGATAATTATAAACTTATATACAGGAAGAAGAGAGAAATGAAAGAGAAGAGAAAAGAGTGAAGGAACAAGAATTAAGAGAAGCTGAAGGGAGAAGAGCGAAGGAACAATAATTAAGAGAAGCTAAAGAAAGAAGTGCGAAGGAACAAGAATTAAGAGAAGCTGAAGGGAGAAGAACGAATGAACAAGAACTAAGAGAAGCTGAAGAGAGACAAGAACTAAAAGAAGAGAGATGAAAGAGCGTCAGAGAATAAAACAGCGCGAACTGTCCTGAAAATTCCCAATTCAGAAGCGTGTCTTCCATTCATGTACACCAAGTTAGTGCCGCTCCTGCTCCTCCCCCGTCTCTCCAGGATACCCCTACGTCTTTCTCGTCGACCAACATCTCCGGTCACCAAGTAAATTTTCTCTTCAATAAGAGTTCCCCCAGTGGTCTGAAGTTTGAGAATGGAGCCGTAAACGGATGCCGTGTGTCCACCCTTGTACGTAACACAGGGTGCACATGCATTATGGTGTCTGAGGATTTACTTCCCCCGGTCGGTCCTGACCACCAAAAGTTCGCTGTCGTGCATGACTACCTCGGCGAATCGTTTCCCTATCGTAAAATGCCGCATCAAATGTGAGTATTTGATTGGCTGGGTCTAAGTGGTAGCGGCCCCAATCAAGTTTTGCTCCGTACTGATTGGTCAGATCCCCCTGGTTACAAGTAACCCGTAGTAACCTGTACCCAGGCCGCCAAGGCTTCCCAGAAACCCGTTCCTTTGCAAAACCCCGTCGACCCGGAAGTAGAGGCCCTCCAGATCGAGAATTTTGCCCGCGACAAGAAAGGGTGCGTAACTCTCCTCCCCGTTTGGCAGAAAGCCAGGACTGATGAGAAAGAGTCTTCCCGTGGTGGGAAAAGCATCTCCTACCCTGTCAAGGATGAGCATTTATATCGTAAATGTTCCGACAGAACCGAACCTGAATCACACTCCTTGTGTGTTCCCCGAATTCACATCCCCCAAGTCCTCCAGATCTCTCACGATAGTTTGTTCTCTAGTCATTTTAGTCATAATAAAACCGCTCAGAATGGTTTTAAGTATTTTTATTGGCCAGGTGCGGCCAGAGAAATTGCAGATTACTGCAAATCATGCGATGCCTGCCAAAGGACATCAGCAAGATGGCGCGCCAAGCCCTACTCCATTCAGAAAAGCCCGATCATCTCGGAACTTTTTTTTTTTGTGTGGCCATTGACCTTATCGGCACTATTCATCCCCTGTCTAGTGAAGGAGACAGTTACGTCCTCACTTTGGTAGACTTCGCTACCCGTTTCCCTGAGGCAGTTCCCCTTAAACGCATTGGTAGCGTTTCGTGCGCCGAAGCCCTCATTTCCATTTTTTCTCGGGTAAGATTTCCGAAAGAGGTATTGTCGGATCAAGGAAGACAATTTACCTCCGAGCTTATGGAGTATGTCGACAAGTTCCTCATGGTAAAACCTCTGTTTACCACACCTTACTACCCAGCTGAAAACGGAGTTTGCGAAAAGCTAAATGGTACCTTGAAATCAATCCTCAGAAAACTGTGTATAGATCAGCCCCGAGAATGGCACCGCTATTTACTCGTGGCACTGTTTGCGTGTCGTGAAATCACACGTATGACCCTAGGATTTGCCCCCTTCGAATTACTGTATGATCGTAATGTTAGAGGGCCCCCTTACCATTTTAAATGAGCTTTTCACCAATCCCCATCTGGATAAATAAATCCAATCCTCCTATTCCTACCTCCTGAACCTCCAAAAGCGCCTAGAGCTATGTGCTGACATCGTGTACCAAAATGCTGAAGTAAATTTGGAAAAATAGCGAACTTATTTCGATTTAAAAGCCAAGGAAAGAAGTTTTGGGCCTGGCGAGGAAGTGTTGTTGCTACTTGTCACGGAGAGTAACCAGTGGATTACCTGATTCGAACCCCCTCCGGAGATAAGGTTTTTCACATCAATATGTTAAAGAAATATCACCGCCGTGCGTGTCTCAACAATATTGTGGCCCTCGATGAAGAGTCAGTCCTTTTTGGAAGCGGTGTATCCCGCTGACCCTCTCAAACTCGTGCAAGTAGTATGCATTGAACAATATGGTGATTATCCTATTCAATCTTTACCTGGACCTCCAGAATCATCATCCCCCGTGTTGCATGTCTCCCTCAGGCTAGCGCCTCTTTATAAGAGTTAGTTACAGCAGTTGCTAAATGGATTCGAAGATGTCATCTCCGAGACCCCAGGTTGCTCCAATTAATTTGAGCATGACATCGTCCTTGCCACTCAAGAGTCTGTTCGATCGAAGCCCTACCCTCTTCTCATCCACCGTGAGAAAGCATTTAACGAAGATGTGGAAAATCTTTTAGCATTAAATATCATAGAGCCCTCGAAGTCAGATTACAGCTCCTCCATAGTCAATGTTCGCAAGCCTGACAAAACCTACCGCATGTGCGTCTATTTTCGCCTCTTTAAGTGCCCTCCTTCAGAAAATATCCCCAGATCCAATTTCATGGAATCCCAAAGCCACTGCCAGGTTCCAGCAGCCCAAGGACAAGCTAGTGTCCGCCCCCATTTTGAGGCTCCCTAATCTGAATTTTGGTCTTGCTCACTGATTAAGATGTCTGGAGCTTTCTCACCCTTTTCTCCAAATCCCCCTTCTCCGAATCCCCTTTTCTCCTTCCGGATCACTCGTACAAATACCCGGTTTTGACTTGATCGGTGACTCCGGCACGCACCTCAAAGTCGTCCTCATAGTCTCGAGTCGAAGTCCCGTGAACGTTCATCAGACAGCAAGACTTTCTCCGCTGTGATTCTACCTCAGTCAATTGGTAGCTTTTGTGAACGGCAATCTTTTAAAGTTGCGCGACAGTCTCTATTCGTTTAATCGATCCGAAGAAAATCTCTATCGATTCACTTTGAGGAAAAGAAGTTTCCACTTCCAGTAAAATTAAAGTAATCCCACATTTCCCCGTCGAACATCATCCTTGAATATTGGGTATTTTCATCACTATTCCTCGGAAGGTTGGTTCTGATCGTGCCCCACTTGCCTCATCGGATAGTGCCCCACTTGCCTCATCAGATCGTGCCCTACTCACCTCATCTCAAGCTGGACTTTCCTCGAAGTCACCGACCCGTAATATTAAAACCCCCTTAATTATTAGTATTGTCAAGTTCCCCCTTTTGATCTGAGCATAGTAACGCTAATTAATTAATTTTATTAGAGAATCCATCCTTATCATAATTATCAAGAGACTATTTTATTTTAAATAATTCCCTCTTGCCTATTTTTATTTTTGTTCTTTCATCTTTAACTCACCTTGAACGATACTCTCGGCCTATTCAAGCAAATCTCACCAACCATTTTCGCACTCTGCCTGATTTGTTAAGGATTTGAAACCCAACACCTCGAGTTTGACCTCCTGGTCGATCGTTAATCCCTGCGAACAGTCCTTAAACGGTTCGCGTTTTCCTGTTGTGCCTGTTGAAACGGGTTTTTTACTCTCTTTGCTTGCTCTTTTGGGGGAATCACTGCAATTAAACTTGAGCTCGTTGTTTATTTTTGCAACAAAAAGCTTAAAACGGCTAAAATCTAGCAATAAAACCTCCCGGCTAAAATATCATGCAGTGTTCTCCTTGTAAACTACCTTGTAAATTAGCTGACAACTCCCACTGACTAAATTCTTTAACTTACTTGGCGAAGTTAATTTGACGCATTGCAAGTTTAATTAAATTTACCTGATCTTTGGCGGGCCATCTCTAAGTTTTGAGAAAGTTAAGCCATAAGTCTGTTTCTGTGTATTCTAGTTCAGGCCTACTTAGGTTTTAGTAGCCTTGTAGCATTTAAGTTAAGGCAGTTGTGTCTGCTAGTTAGCTTTCTATTAATATATGTATACGATGTCTGATGCAGCTAAGAGATGCGCGACTAAGAAAGGCTTAATTACTAAAGCTCTTAAAGCCTTAAATAATCGACTAGATGAAGCCACTTTCAATTACTATACATTTTTTTCAGTGGAACAAAAAATGAAAGGTTATTTGAAAGAGTTAAAGATTTGCTTCTTGATGTAGATCAATCTGATTTAGATGTATATTCTTAAAGCCACGTGGATTATGTTCCAAGGGTGGTCCTGATGAAATTAGAAGTCATCTAAGTTTTGGGCCTACTCAAAGTGTTAATAATTCTAATTTTATGGATCAGAGGATTCCTAAAATGGATATTAAACCGTTTTCTGACAATGAGGCAAATCAGTTTGAATTTAAAGATTTTCTTGCAAATTTTATATCCTTCTCAGAAATTGGTTTTGTTTTAACGTTTTTGAAGGGGATTGCGCTTTTGCTGTTTAGGCAAAACTCTATTTGTGGTGAAAAATGATCAGATGTGTATGGAGATACTTAAGCAAAGTTTTCTGGATATCCAAAGTATAATAAAAGTGTCCTAAGAAAAATTGGAATTTCGAATCCACCTTTGAACTTTGTAGGACTTATTTGTGATTTGTAGCCTTGTTTACAAAAGTTTGACTATTTATCCGATGGTAGTGCTGGCCTCAAGGTAGTTTTTGTTATTATTTTGAACAGGTTTGCCGAAACTCATTAGTAGGACTAGAAATAAATGTCCATCGTTACTAGATATTTTTTAAGCATTATGAAGATATATTAGCATTCATTAAGCTCACTCATAATATCAAAAGAATTCGTCCTATCAAAAGTGAAGCTAATGAATCCTTTAAACGTTCTGATAATGAGACCAAAGCTAAGCAGTTTTCGGATAAAAAGCCAAACCAATTTTCCAAAGTGGAAAGTCCCTTATAATCCAAAAGGTAACTTAATAAATGATTGGGGTGGTCCTAAAGAAATGTGAAGTCCTCAGACCTCGACTATTACACTGGCCTGCGGTTCAAAACCTTTTTTTCATATTTCGGTTTTGTCACCTTAAATGATGAGTAACCATACATAACCTATTTTATTCATTTTCTCAGGACTAGATCGTATATGTAAGAATCATCCGAATAGGTTTTGTTACATCTGTGGACGAAAATGTTGCTCTTCCAGACTGTGATAGAATTGCCTAAGGCGGCCGCGCCTCACTTCTATCACATATTGAAACTCATGCTTCCCACGTGCATCCTGCGAGAAGAGAGTCGCATGGCATCCTTATCGCCCAACATTTCCCGATTATCTTCCCCCGCTCCAAGTTTAATCAAGGAGGTTTAATCACCCGTTTGCCTGCAGTCGTCGATCTGGCCAGATTTAATTAGGCTTATGGGAAGATAAGATTGTTCGAAGCGCTAGCGGGACATTCCATGGAAGTCCCCCATTGTCCCCTACCCCGAGGGGCTGGCTCCGGCTATTTATGCGATAGAATTTCGCATTTGAATCAGATCGAGATTACCTTCGTCAGGCATCACGCCAATGCGGTCTCCCTTGTGCACCTAGGAACACTATCTCGAGAATCCCCTTATTGTCCAGAAGGGGACAATATCTTTGAGTGCCAAGGTTCGTGCCCATCGAGACGCCAAATCAACAGGGCCCCCCTGTTGTTCAGAAGAGAACAATTTTAGAACAGTCATTGTTCTTCGAGCCCGTTCGACAATAAACGGTTCTCGCTCCCCTGATATCACGTCCGTGGTAATTTAATTCTCCCTTTTTAACGTTCTTCAAGAGAACGCTTGGTTACACCAATAACCTCAATTGTTCATCCAGAACATCTCGATATCCTGTGTCAAGGATCGCTCGTACTTCCGAGCCCCACTTCGCTCATACTCCTCGAAGTCTTTCCTTCCTCACTCGTTAAGGATAACGCCCCTAAAAACCCTCCTCCTGCGAAGGAAATCGCCAGTCGGAACGATGCCATTCCTTCAAATCGCCTTCATCTGCACGACCACCTTATAAATACGTAAGCTACGAACTGCATTTAACTATTTAACTTTGTGCCAACGTAACTCCGTGCTTTAACACGGATTTAGCCAACCCCTTCCCTTCTTGTTTGTTTTGTCATTTTAAATCCCTCCAAATCTTAATCTTCTGCTTAGTCAAATTTATCCCATGACTTTTTTCATTTCATGTGTATCTCCCATTTTAATCCCCGGTCATGTAAATATTTTCCATGTGTTATTTTTGTTAGATTGATTAATAAAATTCTATTTTATTAATGGTTGCAATATTATTTATCCTTGGGCTCCGTTCCACTTCTTAAGTATATTGAAGATAAATAAGCCCTCTCCAGGCCTATTTATTAACGTAGTCTTATTCGGCCATCTGATCAAAACCCCGCACTCCAATATAGAATAATCCCCACAAAGAATAGATATCTAGTACATCGTCGGGAGCCTTTTCTACGACACAGACCGTCAAGCATAAAATACGGATTTTGTGAAAAAGGTCCAGCCTGGTCCAATAATTATTCTAGTCCTTGTTCTGGACACACCGCTTTTGTTTAAGTCGATGGTATTGAGACCCTATGACTCAATCTACGATCATTATATATATATATATATATATATATATATATATATATATATATATATATATATATATATATATATATATATATATATAAATATATATATATATATATATATATATATATATATATATATATATATATATATATATATATATATATATATATATATGCTTTAATTCCTACTGAGCGTGCTAAAGCTGGTTAGAGGCGGGTTGTGCCACGGCCAGGATTCTCACTATAAAAGTCCCACTTGTTACTGGGGGGAGGTTTGTGATTGTTGAATTCTAAGAGTGCATAATACAGGTTGAATAAATTAGCCGAAGGGATTCTTAATTAAAGTCTTGCCAAGGGTTCGTCAAAAAAGAGGAGCCACAAATAAACACACATACAAAAATAAACTTTACTTTATATCAAAATAATAATTAGTAGCAATAGTTAAACGGGCATATAGGTAAATAAGGATTAAATATTAAACACGGATTAGTCCGAAAGGAGAGCAATTATAAATAATAATATCAGGGAATGACTCACTTGAATCTCTTTAAAAAGGGAGGGGAGGATAACACTGACGTTAAGCGTCTAGATTTATAATGACTCAATGAGAGTATCAATCACTGTTAATTAAATAGGTAATTTAAGAATAGAGGGACACTGGGTTTACAGAGTACCATTAATTGTTATGGATTGGAGAGACGACAACCCCGGTCCAGACGGGGTGGCGTTAACACGAGTTCTCGGGGAGAGTAACAAGGAGTAACAAGGAAAGGAAGTACCCTAGGAGACCTTACAGTCCATTCAAATAGGGTACCTTTGGACTAGCAATCGAGCAGGCACATGGCTGCTCAATTGTTTTGCATCCCTAACGGCCACTTTTCAAGACTTTGTCTAGTCTTGACTTGAACTGGTCAACAGATTCACTGTTGACAACTTCCAATGGAAGTGCGTTCCACTTACCGCAGATACTGTAAGTGAAAAAATTTCCACACAAATTGCGGTTGTAACGCTTCAGTTCAAGTTTGAAGCCGTGATTGCACGTTCTGTTCTCACTCAGTGTGAAAATATCCCGGTAGTCAACATTGTCGAACCCTCGAAGTATTTTGAAAACTTCGATGAGCTGACCACGCAGTCTACGGGTTTCCAGCGAGAACAGGTCTAATTTCCTTAGTCTATCCTCATAACTTTTATGTCGGATAGAGGGAATCAGCTCGGTTGCCCTGGCTCGTACGCGTTCCCCCCTTTCGATATCCTTTCGAAACAAAGGACTTCAAAATTGTACGGCATACTCCAGGTGCGGCCGAACGAGGAGTTGTACAGACAAAGTATTATCTCCTTGTTACGGTATCGAAACTGGCGCTTTATGTAGCCTAACATCCTTTGGGCTTTCTTCTCTGCCTCGATGCACTGTTTCGAGAACTTGAGGTCGCTAGTGATAGTTACACCCAAGTCCTTCTCAATGTCACTCGATTCAATAGCAATGCCCTTAAGGATGTACTGAGATTTGGGGTTTTGGTGGCCGATATGCATTACTTTGCATTTCCCCACGTTGAAAGGCATTTGCCACGTGTCTAGCCACTCCCCAATCCTTTGAAGGTCCTCTTGGAAGCGGGCAGTGTTCCCCTCCTTTGCCACATTGATACCAAGCTTGGTGTCGTCGGCAAATTTGGAGATTTCGGCAACCATGTCTCCGTTCATGTCGTTGACATAGATAATAAACAGTAGTGGTCCCAGGAGGAACATTGAGAGACACCGCTAGATACGGGCGCCCATTCAGAGGCCCGACCATTCACCACTACGCGTTGCCGTCTGTCACTTAGCCAGCTCTCTATCCAACCTGCTCCTTCGCTGTCTATGCCCTGCGCACGCACTTTCCGGAGAAGGCGGCGGTGTGGTACCTTGTCAAAGGCCTTTTTGAAGTCAAGGTACACAATATCCATCGCTTTATCCAGATCATGCTCACTGAACACGAAGTGGAAGAATTCCACAAGGTTCGTCAGGCATGACCGTTGCCTTCGGAAGCCGTGCTGGGAACTCTTCAGTAGCAGGTTTGACTCTAAATAAGACGTTACCTTGTCCACTATCATGCTTTCTATGAGTTTACCGACTATCAAAGTCAAACTGATGGGTCGGTAGTTTGACGGATGGCTGGGGTCTCCTTTGTTGAAGATCGGAGTCCCCTTCGCCTCACGCCAGTCTCTAGGAACGCATCCGGTCCGGATTGACATGTTAAAGATAGCGCACAGATGTCGGGATACTTCATCGCACACTTCCTTCAACACCTTGGATAGAAACCCGTCCGGTCCAGGGGACTTATTCGTCTTTAAGTCAGCGATCTTTTTCTTTATTTCTCCTTCGGTGAAGTCCATTAGCTCCAGCTTTTCCCCCGAATAGGAATCCGTGGGCTGGGGGATGGGACCACACTCTTTAGTAAACACTGAAGAGAAGTAGTCTCTGAGCAGGTTAGCATTTTCTGCATCTGAGTGAGTTGATCCACCCTCCTCGTCCACTAAGGGCCCAATCCTACGATGGATTGGTTTACGGCTATTTACATAGCCGAAGAATTCCTTGGGATTCTCCTTGCAGAGTCTCGCCACTCGGAGTTCCTAAGACATCTCAGCTGCCTTTATGCTGGACTTCACTCTTCTGGCTAGCCTCCGGTACTCGTCAAAGGCACCCGAGATCTTCGATCGCCGGTACGCATTTCTCTTCTCCCTAAGCAGTTGGCCGATTTCTTGATTAAACTACTTTGGTTGAACAGAAGACCGACGGAGGCATTTCAGAGGGATGCAACTTGATTGAAGACTCATGAACTTATTTTTTAAATTGTTCCACGAATCCTCAACATCTTCGCATACCGCTAGCCTTACATCAGTCAGCCCAGCACGAAGGCTTACAAAGTCTGCTCTTCTCAAGTCAAATTTCCTTGATTGACTGGCAACAGACCTTACCTTCGTGATCTTGACGGTAAATCTAATTAGCTGGTGATCACTGCCACCGAGCTCTTCGCCTACAGAGAGATCCTCAACGATATCATCCTCAGAGGTGAAGACCAAGTCGAGGATATTGTCTCCTCTCGTCGGTTCTCTGACACATTGAGTGAGGAACTCGTTGTTGGCGAACTCCAGGAGTAGCGCGCTCTCGCCACAGGCTGCTCTGGTTTCCCAGTCAACTTGTCTGTTGAAGTCGCCCATAACGATGCACACTCTGCCTTGAACAAGCTCACCCAGCAGCTGGTACAGTTCCCTATCCTTCTCAACGGGTTGGGAATGGGGTCTGTAAAGCACTAGGATCCTGTATCTGACAAGACCTATCTCTAGGTCAACGCCCTTGAGCTCGTGATCGGATATAATGTTGGAGTTCGTAGATTTGATTGTATCATTGACATACAGCATTACACCGCCACTCTCTCTGTCTTGTCTATCTTTTTGGAAGAGTTGGTAGCCAGGAACCGTGAATTCGCCTTCAAAGTCTCGGTTTGAGGTTTTTATCCACGATTTTGTTATGGCTACCATTTCGGGTTCTTCCGTCGCTACGAGGCCACGGAGCTCAGGAAACTTGTTCCTGATCGACCTCGCATTGAACAGAAGAACTTTCAGGGAGTCCCCTAATGTAGGACCCCCTATAGTCTTTCGTTTCCCGGCTCCTTCTCCTTGGTTGTCGCGGTGGCACCATTTTTGACAACCTCCGAGAAGGTTGTTTGGGGAGTTACTCGGGCGTACTGGCGTACGTCAGCCTTCCCAATGGGCCGGATACTCCTTTGGGTGTGCTCCACAACACCCTGGATGAGGTTGGCTAGGAAAGCCTTGCCCTTAAAGAAGAGGTGCACCCCATCTCTTTGGTAGAGGTCTTTTCTACCATAGAATACGGCGTAGGGGTCGACAAAAAAAACACCCTCCACCGTACAGAGGTCTGTAAGGCGCCGGTTTAGCGACATGTTCCTTACGTGGGCAGTCCTGCTTGGACCCCACCTTGAGAGCATCCCCACCACGACGCGTCTGCGGGTTTTCAATCCACAGTCGTCGACAGCGCCCATAATCGTCTTTATAATCTCGCCTTAGGGCCTACCCTACCTCCTCTGAGGTAGAGGTCGTTGTCACTTACCATAAGGGCAACGACTGAAGTCTCAGAAATCTGAGGCTTGTCGGCCTCAGCTCTAACCTGCTTATTTCCACAGCCTAGGAGGCAGCTCACCTTAATGCTTGTGTGAATGCGGGCCGTTAGCAGGGGCTGCAGGCCCCGTGCCTGGGAATCACCCACAACTCTGATCCTGGCACATTTGCCTGCTGAGCTCGGAGTCTTTATTTTCTGAGGCAAGCTCTCCGATTCCTCTCTCTTCCCCGTCATGGTCTTTTCAGGCTTTTTTTTCTTCTTCTTCTTCTCTATCATCTTTTCCCCCTTGTCATCCTTTTCATTAACATTAACTTCTACCTTTTTTTCTTCTATTTCTCTCTCTTCCTCTTTCTTTCCCTTTTTCGTCTTTTTTTTGCTTTTTTCCTTTAGGCGTTTCTGACACATTCGGGCCCGGCCTCTCTACAGAGGTGGTGTTTGCCACAGGACTCGAGAGCTCGTTTAACTTCTCTTCGAGCCTGCGAATCTGGTGGGAGTGCTCCTCCTTGAGCCTCTCGATTTTCTTTTCGAGGTCTGTGTTTCTTTCCCTGTAGTAGGTCACTACTTCCTCCACTTCCTTCTTTAAGATGCAAGTGGTGCATACACTGCGTGGGTGGCATTTCGCATAGCAGCCCTCTGGGAAGTCAACGCACCACTTGTCCTTCTTACATGTGGCACACGTGAATTTTAGCGCTGCTGGACCTTTCTTGCCTGCCATTTTGAATACTCTATATTTCTTAAGCTTGTGACCAATCAATATATAAAAAATGGGGGTTTGACGAGTTCTCCCCGCGTGATTCGCTCCAGCCTATTGATCGGAGTAGTTTCGGAGTCTTCCAGAAGGCACGCTCCTTGTGCTGCTGTTCGTCCGACCAAGTCGTCAAACCTCGGCGTGCCGTGGCTCCCCTCCAAGCAGCACAGACGGTCCCCGAAGAGGCCATCGATTTGTCACCAGGTGAACAACAACGAAGCACGCCTCTTACTAAACTCCTACTAGTTCCCTTCACAACGGCCAGGATCTCGGAGCAGCGTTCAATGGATATCACGCCCCACAAAGAGACTCGATCCAAGGCTTTTTATTGGCCTAGCAACCAACCTGGGAACAAAGGGCCGTCACCTCGGACCGATGCTACCAGAGGCACCCGTCAACGGTCACTGGGAACGGTCAATAATTACGCGCCAGGGAAGGGGTTAACGCGGCACTACCCTCATCCCATTCATCGTGCCATAACGCCTAGGACAACTCCAGTCCTAGTCTCTCGCAACTAGTGAGCGTCGATTGGCGTTGTTTATAGAGGTTCCAAAGCCTCTCTTCTGACGTGTGAGGTAGGCTTTTTTTGTTTTTTTCTTTTTGTATAAGTGGGAGAGATAGGATAAAAGTTAAAAAGGAAAAGTATAGAGTAGAAAAAGGAAGGAATGACGCACTTAGTCTGGAACCTCGTTTCCGACAAGGGAAGCCCTACCAGGGGCACCCAGAAGAGGTACCCCCGCCGACATAGCTCGAAAGGTCAAAGGTGCACACAAGCTCTCTTCCCACGACAAGGAGGCGTCACCTCTCCCTCTACTATATTTAAGAGAGAGACTGCAGTTCCGGTTAGTTTACTCCTAACTGGACGTGACACTAACAAATAGTTACTTCCAGTAACTATTTGGATGTTCCTTTTTCTTTCTCAAGTTACGTTGAGCAACAGAGCGTATTCTTCTGGTCACAGACTCTTCGGGGCGGGATTTGCCTCAGGAACACTTTGAGACAGCGACCAAGTTAATTCAGCGGCGCGTTGGCAGTCGATACGTTACGGCAACGACTCTCGTTCAACGTGAGGGTTACGCGAGTAGGTTTGGAACACTTCTGCCGAGGGATGAACAGCGTTGTCATTTATACCGCGGACTGTGTGAAATCGAGAGAGAGATTCCATATACGACAATTCGCTTATCGCAGCGCCTTCTGGACAATCTCCATGTTATCATCAAGAAGGCAAATAGAATTTAGGCTTCTCTGTGAGATAGGCCTTCTTTCGTCAGACTTCCTGTCGCCTGTTGGGGAAGTTTGGCACGGATAACGACTTAGGTCAAAGAGAAGGCGGAGGTGGGCGGTAGAATGTCGGGGGAGGGTCGGGGGAGAGAGAGGAGACGAAGGTCAACTCAAACGAAAAATTTCTTTCGTTCCCACGATTGTCTGGCGGTATGCGAGTATGTACGTTCCATACCCTCACAATGTTTACTTTGGATTGAAACAAGGGGACCCAGATAAGCCATTTGCTCCCCATATTTGCTGTAAAACATGTGTGGAAAATTTAAAGGATTGGAGCAATAAGAAAAGGAAGACTATGTATGCCATTTGGTGACCCAATGATGTGGAGGTAAGGCAAAAGTCACGTGAACTTCTGCATGACGAATTTGAAAGGCGTCAATTGCAAAAACCAAGCACCATGTTCAATACCACAATGTTCCTTCTGCTATAAAACCATTCCCACCTTGCCCTGATTTGTAGGTTCCTGAGTCTGATATTACCATGGGTTCTAACTCTGATTACCAAGCTAATGTCACTACCAGTACAGCTGAGTTTGATGCATGCATGCCAGAAGAAGGCGACCAACTGGTACCATATACGCAAGCCGAACTCAACGACCTGACACGAGACCTGAACATTCCCGAAGAATCTGCTCAGCTATTGGGTTTACATCTTCGAAAGAAATGTATGGTGTCACCAGGGACAACAGTCTATTGGTATCGTTACTACGAGAAATAATTTAGGAATTTTTCAACGTTTGATTAAGCCTCTTTACTGGTCTACTGCAACGACATTGCTAACCTACTCAACTTGATGGGCCTTGAATATGATGCTATGGAATGGAGACTTTTCATTGACTCACCTAACAGAAATCTTGAGGCAGTTCTTCTTAATAAGGGCCATATATATTTTTGGGAGGAGAATCCAACTGCCTCCTTGGGTATAAGTCTCCGTAGTCTTTGATAGGGCAGTAGCCCGTGTACCGTTAGCTCTTTTTCTGCAGGAGACCATGCTAGGCGCGTGCCCCCTGCCCGCCCTCCCGGGGTATAAGGGTCTTGCGACCCCACCACCACGAGAGGGCAGGGCTGGGAATGCGCGTTTTACACCCGGCATGATGTCTCCGTTCTTCTATTCTCTTTAGATACCTCCTTTCAGGCAGTGGCTGTGCAGCTGCACCTGGATAGGGGGTATACTATCATTTCTGCGTACATTCCACCGTCAGCTGACTTCGACGTGTGGAACTTCCGCCACGTCGTGGCACGGTTGCCGAGGCCGTTTCTCTTGCTTGGAGATCTGAACGACAGGCATCCTCTCTGGAGAGATTACTCAATAAATCCCAGCGTACAAGTCCTTGCCGTTCTGATCCAAGAGCTTGGTATGGGGATCCTAAATGTGGATGAGTTTACGCATCGCTGCTCGAGAACCGCTTCATTTTCTTACCTTGATCTATCTTTGTGCTCTTCGGATGCACAGCCTGATTTTGATGGGAAGGGGAGGTCGATGACCCCCCTGGTAGTGATCACTTTCCCATTCAAATATCATTTTCAGGGCAACTGCCACCTGAGAGCCCACCTCGGTGGTGCTTGGCGCGGGCGCGGTAGCCTGCATTTCAGGAAATGATTGAATTCTCTATCTCAGTCGAGGAGTTTAGATCGGTAGATGAGGCCGTAGAGTTCTTCTCCGGCAACCTCATCGCCGTGGGCCTGACTACTATTCCTAGGACGTCTGGCCGTTTTGCACGCCAACCACTCCCATGGTGGTCGGCCGAGTGTGAGACGGCCCTCAAACAGAAGCGTTATGCCTACATGCGCTATAAGCGCCACCTAAACGATTTCACTGTCGGCGAACTTCGTCGTGCTAGGGCTAGGTTCCTGTATATTTCGAAGCACAGCCGCCGCTCTTCTTGGCGGGCATACGTGTCTTCACTAAACGGGAAGACCCCTTTAGCTGAGGTGTGGAAGCGAGTCAAAAGGATTCGGGGCAAGTTCTCGCAAAAACCCCCTCCCGTTCTCCAGGAGAATGGGACCGCAATCTCGGACCCCGCGTCCGTGGCGGAATCCTTAGCTACCGCTTTTTCTGCATTCTCTAGCCGTGATGCTGCTCCGCCAGCATTCAATGCACGTCGTGATGTCGTGGAAGGCCGCCGGCTACACTTTACCTCCAGAGGCGAAGAACCCTTCAACGACAAGTTTACTGTGAGTGAGTTACGTTGTGCTTTGCTTCCTGCGCGGACACCGCCCTTGGTCCGGACGATGTCCTGTACGCCATGTTTTGACACCTGGGTGAGTAAGGCATAGCCTTTCTGTTAGATTTGTTCAACAGGATCTTGGCGGAAGGTCTTCTCCCAGACTCCTGGCGAATCGTTACTGTGCTCGCCTTTCGCAAGCCGGGAAGAGATCATTCTACTCGGACCGGTTTCAGCCCAATCTCTCTAACCTCTTGCGTGTGCAAGTTGATGGAGAAATTAGTAAATGTTAGATTAGCCTTTTTCCTGGACAGCGGAGGCCATCTGTCTTCCGCACAGTGCGGCTTCCGCAAGTTCCACTCCACGTCGGATGCTCTGCTCCGAATGGAAAATGCCGTCTGCGATGCTTTCCTTCGTAGACAGCACTACGCCACGTTGATTTTCAATCTGGAGAAGGCCTATGATACCGCATGGCGATACGGTATCATGGAGACTCTCCACACGATGGGGGCGAGGGGATGCCTCCCAATGTTTATATCTGAATTTTTGCGAGATCCTCGATTCCACGTACGGAAGGGGGGAGCCCTCTTCGGCCGAAAGGAGCAGGAAGAGGGTGTCCCGCAGGGAAGTGTCCTCAGTGTCACACTCTTTGCCCTGAGCATAAATAGCATCACCTCGGTGCTGCCGGAAGATGTTCTCGCTACCTTCTACGTGGACGACCTCTCGATTTCTTTTGGCGCGGCCCAGATGCCAACTCTGGAGCGTCGAATCCAACAGGCATTGAACCGCGTCTCTCGCTATGCCGAAGCGCACAGATTTCGGTTTTCTTTGACCAAGACTAAGGTAGTGCACTTCTGCCGCCATCCACGGCTTCACTCCGTCCCAGATTTGCTTCTTAATGGGGTTCGCCTGGATGTGGTTGAGTCGCACCGTTTCCTTGGTCTTGTATTCGACTGACGCCTCACCTGGGAGGCTCATATTCGCAGCCTTAGGGTCTCTTGTACCCACGCCATGGACATTCTCCGTTCCGTGACGTTCAGCGCTTGAGGCGTTGATAGGGCTACTGCCCTACTTTATATCGATCCTTTGTTCGTTCGAAGCTCGACTACGGATGCGAGTTTTATGCCTCCGCAGCCGAGCGTTTATTGCGGAAGGTGGATTCGATCCACCACACCGGCCTTCGCCCTTCGACCAGTGCCTTACGCACTTGCCCCATTGAGAGCCTGTTGGTCGATGCTGGAGAGATGCCACTCGCTCTGCGCCGCGTGCAGTGCATCAATCGCCTGTACGCGCGAGCCCGGCACCTCCCTCAGTCGCCAACAGCTCTCACTGCATCCACAGCTGATCTAGATGGTGCCTATTGCCCGAGAGACGCCAGTAATACCCTAAGCCTTTTGGGTTAGGCCAGGAAACTCCTTCGAGAGCTAGATATACCTCTCGGGCCGGTGGCGCTCCTGGTTCTGCCCAGGACGCCACCATGGAGGGCACCACATTTGGCTATTTGTCGCCACGCCTCTGCTCCCAAAGCTTGTACTGCGCCGGGTGTATTGCGTTCGACCTTTTTTGGAGCACAGATCGTGTCACGCTGGAACCGTGCCAGTGTATACGGATGGCTCCAAGTCCCAAGAGGGAGTGTGCTTCCACGCCGTATCCCCTCTGTTTGAAGTCAGCGAGGCTCTACCAGGCGCTGCGTCTGTCTTCACGGCCGAGCTGGTGGCAATACACCACTCGGTACGGGAGATTACGCGACATGCCCGGTTCGGAGACCGGATTGTAATCTATAGCGACTCACAAAGCGCCCTGAGTGCTCTCGGAACATAGGAATCTCCGCATCCCCTGGTTCGCGATATCCGTGACGCCACGGTGTCGTAGAATGGACTCTCGACGATATACCATATATAACTATTCGTTGAGGGAACTTCTTTAATTATCTTTAGAGTGCGTGATGTCTGGCGGGCCGATATAAGGTATCTTCGATATGCTTAAGAAGTGGAACTGAGCTCAAGGATAATAATATTGCTATCATTAATAAAATAGAGTTTTATTAATAATAACTATCAACAAACACAAGACGGAAAATATTGACATAAACAAAGATTGGAAAGGGTCGTGGGGGCTCGGGCTAATCCGAGGATTAAAGGATCTAAAAAGGTCAAACAAATATAGAGTTAAAGAGATGGGATGGTTCGCTAAACCATTTAAAGAACAGGATAGAATTGACAAAAGGGTTAAGTACTCAAAGGTGACGTTTGGCTTACGTAACTTTATATTAGTGGTGCAGTGGAAGGCGACGTGAAGGAATTTTCGGTCCACTGGCGAGTTCCAGCCGAAGGGGGGGGATAATAAAATGATCCTGACGTGGCGTCTTGAGAATGAGAACCGTTTCTAGACGAACGTCTTTAAGAACAATGGCTGTTCTACCTTGTTCTCTTCCGAACAACAGGGGGGGGGGTGAAAACAGTCTCTTGTCTACGGGCTCAAGAACAATGGCTGTTCTAATGTTGTTCTCCTCTGAACAACAAGGGGGAAGGGTGAGAACCGTTTCTTGGCGAAGGCCTCAAAAGAACAATGGCTGTTCTACGTTGTTCTCTTCCTGAACAACGAGGGGGAATCCTTGAGGACTTGGCGTCACGAAAGGCTCGAACCTTTGGCATTCAAGGGATATTGTCCTCCTTCTGGACAAGTTTTGGTGAATCTCGAGGTCGAGGTCCCTTGGCGCACAAAGGGAGAGAGGGTCGTGGTGATGTTTCGCGACGAAAATCTGGATATCCAATCTGATCTTAGTGGTAAAGTTTCCATCTAAATAGTCGAGACACTCCCTTGGCGTGGGGGACAATGGAGTGGGAACTTCGAGGGAATGCACAGCCGAGGCTTGGAACAATGCCTTATCTGCCCATAAGCCTAACTCAATCTGGCGAGGTCGGCGTATGGGGGCGAACGGGGGGACGATAACCTTCTTGTTTAAACATTGACATCCGGTGGCTGTGATAAGACGCCAAGCTTTGAAGCGAAGATGCACGTGGGAGCATCGTGGTTTTAAATAATATGTGATAAGAGTTGAACTTAACGCGTTTTCAACCCGTTCTATCACACTCCTCCATTCCGGGGGAAGTTGCCACTTCGAAAAAAGAGAGAAGGGACAACGATAGAGCTCCGTTGTGGGGAACTCGTTTTCTTGTACCAACCGTACCTTCCTGCACCTAACTAGTATTACCTCAATACATATGATTATTTTGATCTTTTGATTATAAGGGAAAATAACCTTTAATACAAACTTAATAAAAAAAAGGCATGGAACAATGAAATGATATAAAATGAGTACATATGGGACACAATAATTTATACGTAATTTAATCGGTACAAATAATATATACATACAAAAAAAATAGACATTGAGCGTTAAAAAATTCAGACATATACATTAACTAATTATATTACAAGAGAATCTTAATTTAAGACGTACAAGACGGTATATACCTACATGGAGATACTAATCCTATGTATACAATTATTCTACGCTATTCGCTAACGCATTCCTACTGAGTGCGTCAGCGACCTGGTTATCGGAACCTTTTATATAATTTATTTTAAACTGATACTCTTGCAAGAGTAAACTCCAGCGCATGATTCGGCCGTTGAAGTGTCGCACATTCCTAATATAGGCTGACGGACGGTGGTCGGTTCCTATCTGAAATTCTTTACCTATCAAGTACATCTTGAATTTTTCTATGACCCAGATAATTGATAGAGCTTCCTTTTCTATAGTGTCATATCTCTTTTCGCGTGGATATAATTGACGACTAGCATATGCAACTAGATGACTCGTGCCGTCATCCTCGTATTGAAGGAGTACACCTCCAATGCCCTCGTTGCTCACGTCGGTCTTAACCCCAAAGGGTTTTCTGGGTTGGGCAACTTTAAAATGGGAACAGAAATGAGCTTACTCTTGAGCTGATTAAAATACGAAACAGCGACATCATCCCAACGTAGACGATCGGGTGAATTCTTTTTTTAAAGGGAGCTGAGGGGCGCCGAAATTGCAGATAAATTCGGAACAAATCGCTGATATTGAGAAGCTGATCCTAGGAACGATCTTAATTGCTTCTTTGTAATTGGGAGGGGCATGTCGGCGATTGCCTTAATCTTGTTCTCTTGGGGACCTAACTTGCTTTTTCCTATTTTGAAACCCAAATATTTGATGGTTTCGTGGGCAAAATGGCATCTGCGCGGGGCCAATGGTGAGGCCATTTTCGCGCAGTCGCTCGAAAAGAGCTAATAGGGTGGTTAAATGGTGACTCCATTTAAATAGTTCTTGTAGCTGACTCTTTTGATGTGGTGTCAGCTGCGCGTTAATATCCAGGTCAGAGGGTTCCAAAGACTCGCCTGGTAGGGAAGGAGGAGGGTAATCGGCATCAGGTTGGGTGCACACTATCTGTATTACATTAAGGGACTCCGCGGGGTAATCTTCTTCAAGCGCCGATGTTTCGTCCAGTTCTACGAAGGTATCTCCATGGGCGCGTTGGGGGTTCTTTTTTTCTTGGGGTCCACGGACAGTCTCCGTGTCCTTGTCTTGGGCCTTATCGCCTAAGGGTGTTAGTAATTCACACTCCTTGTGTGTCGTCCTAAAGTCCTGGTTAGGGGTCTCCGAGAACTCGGACGGTATCGGGGTTCTGATGGGGACGGGCTCCTGGGCTTCTGTCTTAGCTCGGCCTCGAGGAAGGGCGGCCTGAGACACAGGGTCGGAACTTACTTGGGGGCTCTGTCCTATAAGTACGGAACAGAATTGTATGGGTGCTGAAATGACTTCAGCCCAGCCATCATAATATTGACACTGCAGGTAACATCTAACGACGGGGAATCTGTTCGCCCGCCCAAGGTAGTCATGTACCACCGCAAATTTTTCGTGGTTAGGGTCCACTGGGGGGAGGAGTTCGTCGGATACGATGAAACACGTACATCCTGTGTCCCTGACGAGAGTCGATACTCGACAGTTGTTCACGCTGCCCTCCTCAAATTTCAAAGTTCCCGATGAACTTTTATCAAAAACAAAATTTACCTGGTGGCCTGACGGAGGGGGAGAAGTTTCTGCTTGGGTCTGCACCACCGGGGGAGCCGGGGTTGCATTAATCTGGTGAACTTAGTGGGCTGGTCCGCTTTTAAGCCTAGAATTTGGGGGGCAATTCCAGCTCATGTTGTTTTCTACACCACAGGTGAAGCATATGATTGGACGCTTCGGTAAGAGAGATTGAGGAGAAATCTTAACGGTAGGTTTGGAGTCCCGTTGTTGGTTTTGGGGAAAGAAGTTTTGGGGTTTTATGGGGCTCGGAAACTTCGTCGGCTTTCCTGTGAAGGGGCGCGAATCCTTCCTTCTTTCCTTGTAGGGGGATTGGTGAGAAGTTCGATTCTCCTTTGGGTATAAATTATGGCTTACGGCATAGACATCCGCTTCTTCGGTACATTCTTTAAAGGTCTGGCACCGACGATCCTTGACGAACGCGCGGATCTCCGTCACGGGAGAGACGCCAAAAATTGATCTCTCAACACGAAGTCTGTTAAGGACTCGTAGTTCGGATCAACCTTTGAGGATTCTAACCAAAATTTAAAATTCCTCTGAAGAATGTATCCAAATTGACGGAACGTCTGTCCGGGTTTAATACGACCTCCTCGAAATTCTTGGCGGTAGAAATCGGAAGTCATATTATGAGCGGCCAATAACTCAGCTTTTAAGGTGCTGTAGTTAATTGTACACTCAGATGGTAAAGATATCAAAATTTCGCGCAATTCGCAATTTAACAGGGGAAGGAATCTGGCTACACCTTCAGCCTCCAGATCCATGTTATTGATTTCGAGGATCTTTTCGAAGTAGGCTAAAAATGCTCCGAAATCCTCTCCATCCTTGAAATTGGGGAGCTTTAGTGAGAGATTGGAGGGGGGGGCTTCGGAACGGGAACTGGCGGACTGTATCTCTGCTTCAACACGAGCTAATTCAATCTGATGGTGAAGCTCAGCTTGTCTTTTCCGTTCCTCTCTTTCTTCTCGTTGAAATTCTCTTTCCTTTTCTTTTTCTTCTCGTTCTTCTCGTTGGATTTCTCTTTCTCGTTCTTTCTCTTATCGTTGGATTTCTCTTCCTCTTTCTTTTTCTTTTTCTTCACGCTCTTTTCTTTGCTCCTCTTGAATGTTTTCAATTTGTTCTTTTCCGGAGAATCCCAAGGATTCTCCTTGCGCTTTAAAGATCTCGAACTGAGTCATCTTTGCACTTGGGGGCGCACTAGTCAACCAACTAAAATTCCTCGCAATAAGAATTAGGCCTCTATAGAATTAGCCTACCTAAATATGGGCACTGACCTATTCGTACTTGGTTTCTCAATCTAAATAACCACTGACTAAAATCACAAGAAAAAACACAAACAAATTATTATAACAGTTCCTTGAGCTACTCCAGCTTCTTAAGTTTCAAAAAAGGGGATAGCAATCGTTAAAACAAAAGGGAACTACTAATACTCTATTATTATAACGAATAACACTATGCTTTACTCGACTGAGACCAGTGTTTGCAAAGATATAGCGTTAAACCTTACACACCTGATACCAAATTTAAATAGTATATATATATATATATATATATATATATATATATATATATATATATATATATATATATATATATATATATGTCGTAGAATGGACTCTCGACGATATACCATATATAACTATTCGTTGAGGGAACTTCTTTAATTATCTTTAGAGTGCGTGATGTCTGGTGGGCCGATATTATGTATCTTCGATATGCTTAAGAAGTGGAACTAAGCTCAAGGATAATAATATTGCTATCATTAATAAAATAGAGTTTTATTAATAATAACTATCAACAAACACAAGACGGAAAATATTGACATAAACAGAGATTGGAGAGGGTCGTGGGGGCTCGGGTTAGTCCGAGGATTAAAGGATCTAAAAAGGTAAAACAAATATAGAGTTAAAGAGATGGGATGGTTCGCTAAACCATTTAAAGAACAGGATAGAATTAACAAAAATGTTAAGTACTTAAAGGTGACGTTTGGCTTACGTAACTTTATACTAGTGGTGCAGTGGAAGGCCACGTGAAGGAATTTTCGGTCCGCTGGCGAGTTCCAGCCGAAGGAAAGGGGGAATAAAAGGATCCTGACGTATCGTCTTGAGAATGAGAACCGTTTCTCGACGAACGGCTTGAAGAACAATGGCTGTTCTACGTTGTTCTCTTCCGAAAAACAAAGGGGGGTGGGGGTGAGAACCGTCTCTTGTCTACGGGCTCAAGAACAATGGCTGTTCTAATGTTGTTCTCTTCTTGAACAACAAGGGGGAAGGGTGAGAACCGTTTCTTGGCGAACGGATTCAAAAGAACAATGGCTGTTCTACGTTGTTCTCCTCTGAACAACAGGGGGAGTGAGAACCGTCTCTTGTCTACGGGCTCAAGAACAATAGCTCTTCTACTGTTGTTCTCCTCTGAACAACAAGGGGGAAGGGTGAGAACCGTTTCTTGGCGAAGGCCTCAAAAGAACAATGGCTGTTCTACGTTGTTCTCTTCCTGAACAACGAGGGGGAAGCCTTGAGGACTTGGCGTCACGAAAGGCTCGAACCTTTGGCATTCAAGGGATATTGTCCTCCTTCTGGACAAGTGATGGTGAATCTCGAGGTCGAGGTCCCTTGGCGCACAAAGGGAGAGAGGGTCGTGGTGATGTTTCGCGACGAAAATCTGGATCTCCAATCTGATCTTAGTGGTAAAGTTTCCATCTAAATAGTCGAGACACTTCCTTGGCGTGGGGGACAATGGAGTGGGAACTTCGAGGGAATGCACAGCCGAGGCTTGGAACAATGCCTTATCTGCCCATAAGCCTAACTCAATCTGGCGAGGTCGGCGTATGGGGGCGAACGGGGGGACGATAACCTCCTTGTTTAAACATTGACATCCGGTGGCTGCGATAAGACGCCAAGCTTCGAAGCGAAGATGCACGTGGGAGCATCGTGGTTTTAAATAATATGTGATAAGAGTTGAACTTAACGCGTTTTTAACCCGTTCTATCACACACGGTTTTGGCGAGCCGGGCAGATGTCGAGATTATCTTCTGCTGGGTTCCTGGACATTTAGGAATTGCGGGGAATGAGCGCGCCGATGAGGGCGCCAAAGAGTCCGCGAGGCCCCCGCAACCGGACCAGCGTTTCGCTCTTCCTCACACCGGTGGACTACATGGCAGGAATACGGGCAGCTCTTCTGACTGCTTGGCAAAGAAGATGGGAGACGGTCGAAGGGAACTTAAAGTTGCGTGCCATTGCGCCGCGACTGTTCCCATGGACTAATCCCCCAATACCGCGACGGCTTCAGGTCGCTTTCCGTCGTCTCCGAATCGGATACACTCGTGTGACGCATCGCTATTTGATGGAGCGCTCGCCTGCGCCCTATTGCGACGACTGCGTCGTCCCCCAGACTGTTCGGCACATTCTTGTCGAATGTCCCAGTCTGAGTGATCTTTGCGCACGTTACCTGTCCCGGTACCGGGATGGGCGGGGTCGCTACCGCCTGTCCTTTGTACTCGGGACGAGTGCGTGCGCATTGACTGGTGGACTTGTTGACTATTTGGGGGAGGCCGGCCTTCTCCCTTTCATTTAACTAGGTTTTGTTGTTGTTTTTGTTATTGTTTTGTTATTGTTATTGTTATTTCTTTTTATTGTTGTTTCCTTTTCAAATTTTTTAAAGTAGCCTAGAACTAGGCTTTTTGTTTACGGCGACTTATGCCTAAGAGGCCAGTCACCAGATAGCCCCTAAAACAAAAACCCTTTTATGTTAAATATTTAATAGATTTTTTTCAAATTACATATGTTTACTTCAAATAACCTAAACTAACTTGTAAAGTTAAAATAACTTTACCTAACCAAGCCTAACCCAACTATAACTTTTTAATCTTCCCTTTCTCTGAATAATAAATTTCATTCTTTAAATCCTTGTGTGGAATTGCTTAATCGAAAAAATTTATAAAAATATGACACCGTCCAAAAAAACAATATTTCAAGGAAATATATTGATCTTTTTAAGAAATAAAAATAACTTCGTACTTGAAACATTTATTTGGTTCTGGGCAAAAAAAATTCCCGCTTTTTCGAATTCCCTTTTCTTTAGCAGAAAGATGAAAACCTCGTTGTATTGCGTCGTGCCTTGTCCCATATTCTTTCTCAGCCCGACAGAGACGCTCTTAACATGGCTAAACCAGTTTTTCAAGATACAGCAAAATGGGGTCTTGATGTTTCATTTGCTTCTTAAGTTTCTTTTGTTGGTGTGATTATTATCACTTATTTTATTAGTCATTCGTTACTGAGCGAGTACATTCCTCCCGCCCCCATTCCCCAACCCAAAAGTTTTCCAATAATTAATGCCCACATAATTAATGGTTTTATATTTAAACCAAAGGATAATTTATAATAGTTTGTAATATTGGCGAAAGTAGTCAGGTTTATTAGTTCTTGTTTTATTCACGGGGCCCGAGGGAAACAATAACTTTTAATTAGATGAGAATTGAAAGATCTAAAAATATAGATTTAGATTAGTTTCCGTTTAAAGCGGGTGCTATCGTAGAAGAAACTACGTTTTCGTTAATGTTAGTTTCTTCACTTTTCGTTAAAAGAAGATGATCACCTATTTAGTAGTGGTTTCAATTTTTCTGCGTTAGTTTCATAAACAAGGGCAATAAAACCAACTTCTATATTCTAAGTCATGAGGCTCAAAACAAATAAAATATTATCTTTAATTTGGTGATAACATTTAAGATTTGAAAATAAAAATTTGGTTTAGTTTCCCTTAAATTAATTAAACCATGCGCAAAGAAACTCCATTTTCTTCTACAGTCTGTTCTTTGGGGCAGCAAAGCTCTTGTGGTCCACTCATGGCCATCCCCGAAGTAAGAATCAACCAATCTCTCGGAGATTCCCCGACCAGATAATGAAATGCAAATTAAGTTATGAATGAGAATCAATATAGTCAGCAATAAAGCACTGGGGCAAGGTTATGTTGGCATGATAGTTTCATGACATCTTGGGCCCATTGTTTCTTGTCCTACTTGAAAGATTCGGCTCAAAAAATAAAGTAGATTTAACATTGTATAAGCAAGCGCGGATCCAGAGGTGGGGGGCGTTGAAGCTTCCACCAAATTTCAGACCCGCTTATGTTTATATTTCTTCTTTAAACCATACTTGTATTCCTATATTTAGAAAGAGTTATGAAATAATATAGAATATATATAAAACAGTTTTTTAACCCGTTGTGATCGAATGTATAAAATACAGATAAACCTCAAAAATAATTATTAAATTCATTATTATACTTTAGCTGACGATATTATCACGGTCGTAATCCGGGAATCAACTTCGAATTGCGCAGTTCCACACCCTTTCAAGCATCGCTACATATTTTCGCAGATACGAGTAAGGACCCTCGAGTTGGACCGCATATTCTACGTGTCTCTTGTACAGTCGAAGAACCATCTCTTTGGACTTTTAGGAAAAACTAAAACCTAATATTTGGTTGGCCTTTTTTACGCGCCTTGCTTGACACGTTGTTTTGAAAATTTTAAGTCGTTGATAGATACTGCTAAATCTTTTTCATTATCTACTGTAAGGATAAACTACTACGTAGCTTACGACACACTAGAAAATAAAGTCATAGCAGCTGGGAAGCGCGGGGCGGCGAGTTGAAAGCCGGTGTGCGTTTAATCAGGTACACACTCCCAGTAAAGGTTATACATAGGACCCCCTGACGCGAAGAAACTCAGAGCCGATCAGGAGTTGATACATAGAGGACCTGCTGTTACCTGCACCGCCTTACCAGACCCCTACCATTACTCGTCGCCATTACCTCTGCCGCTGCATCTGTTGCAAGCTGACGATTTACTCGTCTCTGTCGCTCTCACCAGGAAGTCGGATACCTCTGGGCTCGTTACGACTCTCCCGTTTCCAGGACAACAACCATCTGTGAATTGCCTCACTACTTCCGAGACAGGTATTTGGAGTGTTTTATTTTATCTTGAGCCTCATTCTTTGGTTCTCGTTATCGAGACCTACAGTTACTTAGAAGGGACGTAAGGCAGGTGTATATTCCTGTACTGATTGTGTGGAGTAGCAGTGCTTATTTTGCAACGACGTGTTGTCGTTAGTGGTTTAATCATGTGATATTTGTGACCTGTTTGTGCACTATATTTATTTAATAGATTTGAGGAAGCATTCCTTGTACTATTTTACCCTGGCTGATATCTGAGTACCTTTCTGTTGGACCTCTTTATTTTTGTTTTGGCTCAGAGAACTTAGTTCCTTGTCTTGTCTTTACGCAAGGATAATCCTGACACGATTTTGTTGAGTGCTTTTCAATTTTCTTTCGGTCATTAGCTGTAACAATCTTTACATCCAGCTTTATTTCTTCAGTTAATTTCGAAATTATACGCTAAGTTCATCGTTATGTCATTAACATACATTAAAAATAGAAATAGTTCTAGTACAGATGAACATGAAACTACTAGGCTATTAGATACTGTGTTCTACCTCGTTTTAATTGAGTTAATTATTATTATTTTGTTTTCTTCTCGTTGATCTATTGGATCAAGTTTCGAGCTTTTTAATCAGTCACCGATGCTTTATGAAAAGACAAGTACATCATATCTACCTCTTGATTTGTGTCATACTCTTGAAGTATTTTATGAAAAACTCGAGGAAGTTATGAAGGCACGAGTTTTATTTCGAATACCGCGATAAGTCTCGAGTTACGTTAGCTAATTGGAATAGTTTTGAAACACCCATTCTTCTAGTGATCTATTAAATATATTTGCCACAGCTCTAACAATAAGCCTCTTTTATTATTTTTAAGGAGAGGATGAATAACTTCTGGTGCAGGTAATTTGATAGATTTTATGTTTATGTAAAAACTAACTTCTTTTTCATTGACTAATATGGCATTTAGTATCGAACTCTGGTAAATGCTATCCGTAGCTTGACAATTGGTATTGTCGTGGTATGACATTACATTATATCAATACCATATTATATCTATGGGGGAAGGACCAATAACTTAAAGGCGAACCGACAAGGGGACGGAACGCCACGAGTTTCCATGTGCGAAACAGCGAGAAAGAGTGCAACGAGGTCAGGTAAAGTTTGGGCAATGGCTAAGCTCAAGGTTATTTAAAGAGGCATTTACAAAAATATAATTTTATTTACATCAAATAAGAGAATAAATAGGTAAAATTAAATTGGTAAATGAAGGAGGGGGGGGGGGAATTGCAGAGTTAGGCGTCATACTCTGAAGTTAAAAATTAATGTATTACAGAAGGAGACTATTCAAATGGGGAGGATTAACTCAAATGGGTTACTGAAGGAGAGAGGGGTTAGCTTACGGAGAATTCCGGGTGAGACGTCAGGCTAAGGCTTCACGGATGTCTTCTGCAGGCCATACACGTGAGGCGAGGGCGCTCGGAGCTTCTGAGCGGGAAGTTAACGTGATGACGGTTCTCCAAAGGGGAGGGGGGGGGGTAACGTCCGGTCGAGGCAAGAGTATTTCGGCCACCCGAAAACGAGGGGCGAACAAGGAGAGCTTCGACAGGAGTTGATGAGTGGAGTCGGAAAAATCGCTCGGTAGCGATCGCCAGAGGAAATTACCTCACTGGCTGGGGCTAATTCCAACACACCAAAAGTTCAGCCGTCACTTTGCTTTGTTGTTAGCACCTGACTTGGAACTAGGGCAATCTTCTTGGGTCCGGGCGAGACTCTTCAACTCTGTGTCTCTCACATGGAAGACGAGCCCTATATATATCCGAGGCTCTCCCCGCGGGGGTGGGGGAAACAACGCTACTCTCGAATTGTGTCGAATCTTCACGCCGAGGCGATTCTAACCCACGTAAAGGTGGTCCGTGGTGGACGAGTTTCGAGGCTACCGCTTGTGTAAGGGGGGAGGGGAGGCCTACCAATTTAAGCCTAACCAACTTCTAGAATCTTCTCTAGTGCAAGGACATCACTTCTGTGCTGGAAAATAAATTCCACGTAGAATTCCCTCACAGGTATATTTTCCCTTTTTTATTGATAAAAACTGAGATAAAATGATCGTTAAGTATTTCAGCCTTTATTTTTGGATCTCTTGTTAGATTGCACTGGAACTTTTCAATGGAGTAATGGTGTGCTTCTTGTTGGATTTCGCTTCTCTTTTTTTTTACTACTACCTTTTTTTTTTACTACTACCTTTATCAAATATTGAAACTAAATTCTGAGTTTTTCTGAGACTTTAAATTCGCAAATTTTGAATTGCTGCCCACTAAATTTAAGTTTTGATCATTAACTTTTAGAATAATGGGCATATTCCATCCGAGGTACGTTTATTACAGCTTCTTTACAAAGGCAACACAAAATAGAACTCCATCTGGTGATTAACAATGTCCAATATAGCTTAACTTCGCTAATCTGGGAAGCGGTGCTTGCACTTAACTAGATAATTCGCCCTTTGTACCTTGTGCAGATTGTTTTTTCATCAATTTGTGGGCAAGATAATCCCACTAATGACTTAATTTGTGGCGGCTCCTGATAAAGGGTGGGACAGAGAGAACGGACGTTTTTGAAAAATTCACAAAATCATTATTTTAGCTTCAAACAAATTTTATTGACATCAATGTGTTCGTATTAAATTAGCATTTGACAAAATCAAGTGTGGAAAACAACATCCATCATGTGGTGTCCATTTTCATTGATGCATTTCTGGAGGCGTTCTTGGAAGTTGGCCACCACTCTCTCCAGCATTGCTCTGTTGATTTTGGCGACTTCCACGCGAATAGCTTCCTTCAAATCGTCCACTGTACGGGGCTGATGCTCATACACACGTTCTTTGAGGTTTCCCCACAAGAAATAATCACACATGGACAAATCAGGGGACCGAGAGGGCCAAGGAGTGTCAGCAAACCTGGAAATGAGGGCGGTCACCGAAGAGAGGGCGAAGAACGTCCATTGATGCTCTGGCTGTGTGCGCCGCCACCCCATCGTGCTGAAACCACACACGTCGGATAGGCATGCCATTTCTTCGTAATTCAGGCACAAAGAAGTTGTTTATCATTTCGATGTAACGCTTTGAGTTCACAGTAACAGCATTTGCATTCTGGTTTTCAAAAAAGTAAGTAACAATGACGGCAGTTTTTCCAACAGCACGCCAGACTGTCACTTTTGGGCTGTGCAGTGGTCTTTCATGCAGTTCCTTTGGATTTTTAAGAGCCCAATAATGCCAGTTCTGTTGATTCACCATACCCTTGAGATGAAAATGAACTTCATCACTCATTAACAAAATGAGGTTGTCATTTGCCTCTAAAATTGTTTCCATCTGACGTGCGAACTTAATTTGCTGTTCATAGTCCCCAAGTTGCAACTGTTGCCCAATGACCAATTTGTAGGGGTGGAAATGCAGGTCTTCATGCAAAATACGCCTTACCGATCGATACCGATGCCTAGTTCAATGGAATGCCTACGAGCAGAGAGATTTAGACTCTGCAGCAAACTTGTCTAACACGTTCCACATTTTCCGGGGTCCGACCGTTCGTGGGGCCCCCACCGGTCTCCTATTCATTAGTGTACCTCGTGTACGAAGTGCATTAACCCAGCGTAAGATTGTCTTACAGGTGGGAACAGCCTCATTTCGGTGAATGTTGAAGTGGCGCCGAAATTCACGCTGAACTGCTGTAACAGACTCGTTATTCTTCACGTAACTGTCGTAGGCAAACACTCGATGCTCTATCGTCCACAGTGGCATGGCTTTACTTGAAAAGGAGAGAAAAAAATGCTAAGACACCACGGGCAGAATAGTACCTGCCAGACATATGTCCCTTCCCCTGGGGCTGAGTAATAGACATTTCAAAAACGTCCGTCCTCTCTGCCCCACCCTGTACCACTCGTGAAATGGGAAAATAAGGACGATTTGTAGCGATACTTTCCTCTAGCGGAATTGTAAATAAAACTATTTACAACACAAAAAATTAAGCAAACTTCGTATATAGTAATGACTAGTAAAGGTTTAAAACAAAAATAAAACATGCAATGATTTTAGTAGATTGAATGAGATTATCGAGATTAGCGGTTACATGGGGATACGAATTAAGGCAGCGTGAATTTGGAAGATTAAATTGACGGTCGCGTGAGCACGGAAATGTTTGGATGCATTTAATTGCTTAGAGAGAAGAACACGGTTTATATGCGCGTATGTGAGCGAAGGTCCAGGAATAGATGTGATCTTGTAAATTGAATGTGTGGGCTGATAGACGCCAAATTCTTGGAGAATTATATACATATTTATTTAAATGAGTTTAAAGCTCTTTCACCTTTTTTGGTTCTATTTAAAACGAATTATATTTTGCTAAATGGATCTGTCTCTTTAAGATATTTTATTAGTAAATTGACTTTGTTTGGGTTGTCTTCAAGGATGTTGCCTAGTGTGGGGTTGACTCCAAAGTAATGGTTTCTTTCTCTGTTGAATTTTGGGGCATCTAAGTAATAAGTGTTTAATTGTTATTTCTGTGCGGCATAGGTAGGTAGCATTATAGTGAAGGGAGTTTTAAAACCTGTGACAGTGAGTGTATATGGTGTCCTAGTTGCAAGAGACCCAGGACTACTTCCTCTTTTTGTTATTCCTTTTTGAAGACTGCCATTGTTTTGCTTGACCTTTTCTTTATTTCTAGGCGATTGATATGCCTATTTCTTTTCCACGATGCCTACTAATCTCTGTCGTAGAATAGATTCAAGTTAACCCCTTTCTGGGTTTCTCAGCCGAGGTCGAACGGCTATGTGGGTGGGGAAATTTTTAATACAAGCAGAGTGCGAATTAACTAAATGTAAGTTGGCCAAATAGTGGGCTATCTTGGAGGTTCCAGAACAATAGAAAAACGGGTACAAAAATAACTTTACTAATATGCAAATTAATATTCTTTTACAAGGTTAAAAGGGTTTTAAAACAAGCTATATTCACATTAGACGTACACAAGTCTCGGTGGCTAAAAGGAGAGGAGACTTGGCGGGGACGGTCGCCGTAGACAATAACGAACAATATTGACCAAGGGTCGCTCGAATGACCTTAAGTGTATACGAAGCCGACGATGGAGGCTTATACTGGAGTGGGGTAGTAGAGATAGCACTTGCACAGGAGAGTTAACGCTGCTGTTACCTCGGATATTTGGTCCGAGGGAGTAATCCTTGCCTTGGCGCAAAGTTCAAATAATAGTCTCTTGACAATGGCTATTACGGGATGAACTTAGATCTTGCTTTCGAGTTGAACACGAATCGAAACTGGGTGCGTTGCGTTCGATGAGCTGGTAAAACGGGTACATGGTAGACTCACGCGAATTAAACGAGAATACCAGGAGCTTGAGGGGTTTTGCGAGAGTTGTGCTGAGTCCAACGAGACGCAATAGCGGGGACCGACAGGGTGCGGGCAGACAGCGGATACTCCCTTCCAACTCTGGCACCGGAGGATTTATAGTGGGGTTGAATGGAGTTTCCCCTTACTCCTCCGTCCAAGGGAAGGGCTCCAGGTTTCGACCGGCGAGGGTAGTCTTGCCATATTAGCACGATGGTGGGAAGGTTCCTAAGCCGGTGAGGCGAAACTTTGTCCGACTACCACTGGGACCTTTTCGGGCTATCAAGCTTGTCACGGCTTTCTGCGATGGCGGGCTTTCGGCCACCACGGCTTCTCATAATTTCGCACTTCAATTAGCGCAGACAAAAAGGGTCGCCCAGGTGTCTGTTCTCTCCCTCTCTCTCTCTCTCTCTCTCCATTGAAGGGCACGGCAGTGCGTATCTTTTCTCTCTCTCTCTCATCTCTGACAGTCTCGTTCCCGGTAGTTTTGAGATGTCCTGGACACCAGCAGAAAGTTAAGTGGTTGGGGATTTTGCTCAGATTCTAAATGATCGCTGTTGCATCTTTCTCGATTTTAGCAGATTTAACCCGCTGTACAAGTCATAAAAATAGTGAACTTAGATGTGGGAAAATTATTATTAGCTTTTATGGTAAGAAGATAGCAATCATTTCAGTTGTTCCGTTGATAGTACAGAAGCATATGGAGTTAAGCTCGCACAGATCGTGCGTTGTGGGAGGATGGCTGCGCAGGCTGTGCCTTCAGTTGATTTTGAGCCGCCTGTTTGTATTTTAGCATCCTTTTGGTGTATCCTTTTGTGATTTAAGAATGTCTGTACCACAAGTGATTCATGGAAGGCGGACCTAGAATGGGACTGGGCTGCAAGGCGGTCAATTAGACTGGGTAGCATCCGATGTGTTTTAGTGGAACATATTTTTGATAGGATATCAGAGTGAGGAATATTCAGTCTGTTTCGAAGAAGGATGATTCTTGAGGTATAAGAGTAGTAGGTTCTGGGTCGAAAAACTTGGTATAGGGTAGTATTTTTGAGGATGCGGCTGAATTTTGTTATATCTTTGGCTTATGATATAAAGCCGAAAGCCATATTCTTCTATGCGATTTTGGAGGGGAGCAAAACGTGTTTCTACGCATAGCGAGGTTGTGGGGGAATACTTAAACGCGCCTGTAGCTAGATGCATGTTGTTGGTGCAGATAATCTAAGCGGTTGAGAGAGAGCATTTGGGTAATGCAGCATATAAATGGCTTCCGTAATTTAGCTTGGAGAGTAGAGGAGATTTGTGGAGATTAAGTAGTTTTCTGTCTGCTCCCCATTGTAGATGGAAGAGCTTAGTTAGTAGGTTGACTTGAATGTTGCGCTTATTAGATTCATAATGTGGGATTTCCAGCTCATTCAGCTGTCGAATATGAGCCCCAAGAATTTGTTCTAGTTTTTGAAGGTTATTTCATCTACCCCTGTTTTAAGATTAATGTTGTGGTTTCTCTTTTACCCTACTGAAAGTTATATCTATAGTTTTTTTCGGATGATATTGTGAATACTTTTGCTATTGTGTATGCGGTTATTCCGTTCATAGAGTTTTGGAGGTGTTTTTTTATTACGAGTGGGCTGATTCCCTGAAGCCAGATGGCAAAATCATCCACGTAAATGGAGCATCGTATTGGCGGGTATACGTTTAATGTTAGGTTGTTGACAGCGATGGTGATGAGTATTTTACTCAACACAGCCTTGTGGTACGCTTTTATGTTGTTCATAGATCCTGAATCTTTCTAGAATGTGTCGCTGCCATACCGTGCCGTATGCTTTAATGAGGTGAAAGAACAATGCGATTAGTCCCTTATCTTAGAAGAATGCTTTTCTGATGTCATCTTCTAAAAGGGACAGCGGATCTAGAGCCGATCGATGCTTACGCCAAACTAACTTGGAGAAGGTTCTTTATTTTCTAATTGCTGTTTTAATTATGCGTTGACCATCTTTTCTAGGATCTCGCATAGGGAGGAGGTGAGGGCAATCAGTTTATAATTTGTGGCAGTGGAGGGGTCCTTCTGTGGCTTAAGAAAAGGAAGCCCAATGGCTTGTCGCCACTCATTTGGGAAAGTACCACATGACTGGATGGTGTCGTATTGTTGCATTAGGTACAATAGACAGTCGGGGTCGGTATGTATAAGGATGATGTAGGTGATCTGATCATCACCAGGGGGTGTGTTGTGGTAGTCGGCTAGTGTTAATTTTAGTTCAGGCAGGGTGAAAGGGAGGTTGTTTCCGAATACGTGGTTCGCTGCGGAGTTTAGGGCTATACTTTCGATCTGCTGGTTTGTTTCGTTTTTTTGTTGTTTTTTTTATAAAGGATGTTTGAGAGGAGCATTTGGAGATTATTCTAAGAGATTCGACGCTTGTAGTGGCTACTTGTTCCGGCTCGCTGATTAAGTGCTCGTTTATCTTTAGAATTGGGAGGTGGACTGTAATTCTGTTTGCCTACATTTTCTTTATCCTCTTCCAAAGTTTTGATAAAGAGGTTGTTGAGGCGATGGTTGCCAAGACACTCTTCGGGCTGTTTAGAGAGTCCTGATTTAACGGAGCTCCTGGCATGGTTTCTTAATATTGGTGGTTGGAGTTGTAATAGTTCTAGCTATTTTTCTAGGTTACCGTTTCGAGGCTGGAGTTGCTTGCAGCTCGTTGTAATTTTTGGTTGGGGCTTAGGGTTGGAGATTCTAACGTTATGTGGTCTCTTTCGCGTTTATTTGCATTGGAGTGGTGAGGTGATAGTGATGGTGAAAGAGTGCAGAAACTAGCATTGCTTTGGTGTTCGATGAAACGTACTGTTCGGATTGGGGTTAAAGATAGTGTGTGTTTGTATGGTTTGGCGGTGTTTTAGTTTACACTAAAATGCCGGTGTTGTAGGTAGAGTTTCTTCTGTCCGTGGGGGATTGTGTTAGTGAGAGTGATGTTGGCATATGAGGGAGTTCCTAAAAAGGTTCCTTCCTCTTTCATATCCTGCACTGCTTGGTAACGCTGGATACCAAACCGGAGCTTACAAATTCTACTTTTTGGTTGTATGAGAAGTGGTTGCAGTAGACATCTTTCAGATTGAGTGTAGTTTTCATGGTGGTGTTCGTGCGACGAGCACAACTGTTGTTCGGCTTTGCAATACTTGGCTGGATGACCTAATCGCAAACATTTGCGGCATTGTAAAGGGGTGGGGAGCCCTTCTCTGATGCAAATCGTGTTTCCAATGAATCTTATGATTTGGAGTATAGTTTGATGCTTAAATGTTACTCTGACAGTTTTGGTTTCTAGTTTTCTTTTTTATACTGCTAAGTTTTCTATGGTGTTGCTGTCATCTTCAAGTAATTTTTAATTCCGTTTTATCTATTGCATTTATTGGGGGGGGGGGGCACTAAGAGTTGTAAAAGCGAGAATTTGGGGGAGATTTTCTGCGATATGGCTTTGACTTTGAGTTCAATGGGATCGGTGCTTATGAAGAATTCTGGTTGGTTTTCTCGAATTGTATCTTTTAGTTTTTCTCGGGTTTCAATTGCACAAAAATTTTCGTTTTTGTTATGGTGATGTATCGGGACCAGCAAGCTGGCCCTAATCCATGGCCTTGTAAATTAGATTCGCTACCCTGCCCGTGACGCCCAACACTGACCCCAACAAAGGAATGGCACTAGTGGTCACCTTATGATTCGCCTCGCCGTTGTCACTAGGTGGGATGAGATATTCCTTCTCCCCGCCACTTTGGGAAAACCACGATTAAATACCACACGTGGCGTGGTAGGCAGGTCGAGATGACGGATCCGGCTTGTTGACTGTTCTCGGAAAGGTTAGTCACAACACCTAACATCGGGTCGTATGAGTGATTGTTGTGCAGGTCTTTTAGATCGCCGGATCGTGGTCAATGGGGTCCATGGGCAGTAGAATAAGGGGACAATTAAAGGATAAAGTGGTAGAGTAAAAAGGGTGGGTGAAAGGACGAAGCAAGGTGGAAAGGAGTTGGTGGAGAAGACGAAGTAGGGGTTAGCGGAAGAAGGAGAGGCAGGATAGGCTGCGGCTGTACGTGGCGAGCCATATTGAGAGGTGATAAGAGGCCTGTCTCAATGAATCAACTCAGGCGCAGTGGGTTGATTTTGAGGGCTGGAAATCACGAGAGGAATGCGGTCGGAAGAGTGCGTTTGCGTCGTTTATTGTTGCCACTCAAAAGTTAACTGTTCTGACCGCTCCTCCGTTCAAGAGGTTTATTTCCTGTCCTTATTTTCATGCAGGGAGGGAGCCTTTCTGGCAAATGCGGTGAACCGCCTTCACAAGCGGCCGTTATTGGTGCACTTCAAACCTACAATGGCTCACCTTTGCCGATGCCACCGCACGCTTTCCTGAATTTCGTGAAATTGGGCTTTTGGATGATATTTTAGTTTTGGCTGATGTTGTCTTTTGGCTTCTCTCAAAAATGGGTTGTTACGAAGATCCCCAAACACTCGCCGCTTGCGGCGAGTGTTTGTGATAGCACGAAGTGATGAAATGTCTCCACCATGGGAGAAGTTATTTGCTAGCTTGTAGAGATCACCATGACTGTATGGGATTCCGAAGTGCCAGCTCCCCATTATTTCCCAATGGAGGTGGTCATGCCGTCTCCGATGACGCGAGTTCCCTTTCGGAATATCTGACACCTTGCTGGGGTGGCCACTTGTAACTCCCCAACATCCTGAAGTGTAAATGTTTAGGAGGAGCCCTTGGCTCTTGTGATAAAATTGCCTGCTGTCTGCCGCGCCTCGCTTCTATCACACATTGAAACTCATGCTTCCCACGTGCATTCTGTTAGAAGAGAGTAGCATGGCGTCCTTATCGCCCAACATTTCCATAGTATTATCTTCTCCCGCCCCAAGTTTAATCAAAGAGGTTCAATCCCCCGTTTGCCTGCACGCGTCGATCTGGCCATATTGAATTAGGCTTATGGGAAGATAAGATTGTTAGAAGCACTAGCGGGACATTCCATGGAAGTCCCCCATTGCCCTTTCCCGAGGGGCTGGCTCAGGCTATTTATGCGATAGAATTTCGCGTTTGAATCATATCCCGATTATCTTCGCCAGGCATCACCCCGATCCGGTCTCCCTTGTGCACCTAGGAACTCTCTACCTTGAGAACCCCCTTATTGTCCAAAAGAGGACAATATCCTTGAGTGCCAAGATTCGTGCCCATCGAGACGCCAAGTCAACAGGGCCCGCTTGTTGTTCAATTGTTCATAAGAGAACATTTTAGAACAGTCATTGTTCTTCGAGCCCGTTCGAAAAGAAACGGTTCTCGCTCCCCTGTTATCACGTCAGTGGTAAGTTAATTCACCCTTTTGAGATCCCGATTATCTTTGCCAGGCATCACGCTGATCCGGTCTCCCTTGTGTACCTAGGAACTCTACCTCGAGAACCCCCTTATTGTCCAGACGAGGACAATATCCTTGAGTGCCAAGGTTCGTGCCCCTCTAGACGCCAAGTCAACAGGCCCCCCCACCCTGTTGTTCAATTGTTCAGAGGAGAACAACTTTAGAACATTCATTGTTCTTCGAGCCCATTCGACAATAAACGGTTCTCGCTCCCCTGTTATCACGTCAGTGGTAATTTAATTCCCCCTTTTAACGTTCTTCAAGAGAACGCTTGGTTACCCCCAATAACCTCAATTGTTCATCCAGAACATATCCGCTATCCTGTCTCAAGAATCGCTCGTACTTCCGAGCCCCACTTCGCTCCCACTCCTTGAAGTCAGTCCTTCCCCCCTCGTTAAGGACAACCCCCCTAAAAAAACCCTCCTCCTGGGAAGGAAATCGCCAGTCAGATCGAAGCCATTCCTTCAAATCGCCTTCATCTGCACGACGACCTTATAAATACGTAAGCTACGAATTGCATTTAACTATTTAACTTTGTGCCAACGTAACTCCGTGCTTTAACACGGATTTAGCCAACCCTCTCCCTTCTTGTTTGTTTTGTCATTTAAATCCCTTCTCTCAATTGTTCATGTAAATATTTTCCATGTGTTATTTTTGTTAGATTAATTAGTAAAATTCTATTTTATTAATGCTTGAAATATTATTTATCCTTGGGCTCCGTTCCACTTCTTAAGTGTATTGAAGATAAATAAACCCTCTCCAGGCCTATTTATTAACGTAGAGTAATACTCGGCCATCTGATTAAAATCCTGCACTCGAATATAGAATAATCCCCACAAAGAATAGATATATAGTATATCGTCGAGAGCCTTTTCTACGACAGCTCTCTTTCCGCATTCCTCCCTTAAAAGGAAGAATTAGAAGAAGGATCAGGGGTTCATCGCATTCCGGGGGATTCCAAGGAAGGACGGTTCCCTTGCTGTTTAGTTACGTGACCAGGCCGAAACCGGCACCAACGGCCCCGAACGTTCTCGGTCGGGAAAGCTGATACTAAGACCAAGAGTTAATGTCGCGGATAAGGTGAGTGGAACCTTGATTGCGTACGGACCACTCACTGAGAGACTACCGGACGTTTTCAAGCCCACTGGCTTCTTAGTTGTTCGCTCTGCTCATGACAGCATGATTGGTCAAAGAAAACGTGTTGCATCTGAGGGTAGTACTAGCTAGGTTGATTGGTAGAGAGCTGAAGGTCACCTTTTTTCTCGAAAGCGAACCTTTCTGGCGAATGCGTTGAACCGCCTTCACAGGCGGCCGTTATTGGTGCACTTCAGACCCTCAATGGCTCACCTTTGCACGTGCCACCGCACACTACGCTGAATTTCGTGAAATTGGGCGTTTATGAGCGTGAACAGATAGAGAGAAGAGCTGACTAATCCAAAATTTCAAAATCGAGCATGTGATGAATTAAGTAAGACCCACGGGGTGGGATGTGGCGCGAGATCCACCGTGTTAATGCATTCGTGCCACTGCCGCGGTGATACCATTGCTACCACTTCGTCCACACAAATCGCTTGTGTAGGACTAAAAATTTGCGTAAATTGGTCGAAGACTGTACAAGATAAGGCATTATTGACTACTGGATGAGCAACACCTTTTTCCATCGAGAAAGTCCTGGCCGTTCAGGCAACAACCCTATCTCTTTCGAGAAATGGAATTTGTCCCGTTGCGTCATGTGCAACCTCGAACATCCTATGCTTCTCAGATTAAGAAAGCCTCATCTACTCCGGTTCCCTCTGTACGTACAAAGTTAGGTCGCTTCCGAGCCAATTTTTAACCCTTCTGCGGTTTCTACTCCACCACCACTTGGTATTGCTAGCGGCTCCAGAGCATTACAGGCAGCCTCTGATAAAATCAATGATTCTACCTCCTCCCACATGACCGTTTCCCGTAAAGCGAAACCACACACGCCTTCACTGAGTTGTTAGTCACAGGAGGCCAGACCCCGAAGGTAGTCGCAGGAGCGTCCTTCGGGGTTTCTAAGGCTGTTCCCGGAAAAGAGTATAGCACCAAGGGAGCTTTCGCTCTTACGCCTCCTCCCAATGATGGATGAGGTGACCCCAAGACGCGGGGCATTCCAAAGGAGAGACTGCTCACCCACCAAAGGTACCGAGGTGGAGGGAGGGACAAAAGACTCGCATATGCAGTCCAATCTTCCCCAATAAGGTCTCTAATACGACAGCACCTTCAGGTCCTCTACAGACAAAAACTCCCAGAGTTCCGCATCTAGGAAGCGCACGGCCATTCCCGTGAGGGTTTTCACGTTGAAGAGGGCTCCCACGTCTCTTCCGTGCTAGATCTGGAGGGCAGGGACCTTCAATGGAATTGCCGTCGACTACTGACCAAAAAAGTAGAGAATGACTACGTTGGGTATAAGAGTTTTGCGACCCGACCAACATGAGCGGGAGGGATGATGCGCAATTTACATCCGGCAGGATGGCTCTGTTCTTCTACTTGCTGTAAATTCCGCTTTTCAGGCAGTGGCAGTGCAGCTACGCATGGATAATGGGTATACTTTTATGCATGCCTACATTCCTTGCACTTTCAGCCGACTTCGACGCGGGATACTTTCGCTGCGCAATGGCAATGTTGCCATAAGCCTTCCCCCCCCCCTCGGGTATTAAACGATAGGCAACGCCTCTTCAGGAGACTACCCGATCATTCCCTTAGGTCAAACCATTTCCGACCTGATAGAAAAGATAGATATAGGTGTCATGACTTTTGATGAGTTTGTGAATCACTGCCCGAGAACCACTTCAGTTTCTTGTCTTGATCTACCCATGTGGTCTCGGATGTACAGCCTGATTCTGAGTAGGTGGTAGTCGATGATCATGGTACTGACTACTTTTCCACTCTAAAGATTTTATGAGACACTTCTGCTTAAGAAACTCCATCAGTTGTGCTTGGAGCGAGCATGATGGGTTGCATTTCAGGGAATGATTTTATAGCTTTAGTCAAGTCAAGTATATTTTTTCATAGGCAAGATCTGGCAACTGCCTCCAAAGGCACAAGTCACCCCATTGGTGGTTTGGGTTTGCGTTGAGTTAATCCCCGCAACCTCCTCTTCATTGCGTGGCTAACTACTATTTGTAAACGTGTGGCCGTTTTGAAAGCTGTCTGCTTCCTTGGTGTTCGGTCGAGTGTGAGGTGGCACTCAGAAAGCGTCGACTCCAACAGGCATTGAACAACATATTTCGCTATATTTATATGCAATTTGGGTGCCACAAAACTACCTATTTTACAAAATGAGCCCCACAAAGACTCCCCTACCAGTTATGGAATAACGCATTAGAAATACACAGATACATTAAGTCCTTACTTCAGGCAGACCTAATGTCTAACAGCATTTTTATCACTCATATAGGGTATTGGTATTCGTAAGCGCATACCTCAGTACTAAAAAAAACGGGCCTATTTATTATGTCATATTCTGCAATATAATGCACAATGTATATTCTTTATCTTACAATTGGGTCTCATTCTCTTTTCTATGCAAAGCTATAATTATGACACAGTACATGTATACATAGTTTCGACACGCAAGAAAGCTACAGAGTAATGAGGCGTACGGACATTTTTGCCTCATTCTCTTTTATTATAATAAATCGTGGCAATACAATAAACTTAGCCAAATTCAAGAATAAAAGAAAGATTGGTTGCAACACATGAATTTGTTAAAGTGGCAGCAATCCTGCGATTCTGAACTTCAAACTTTGTGATGCCAATCGGGTTAACATTTGGAGTCTGGATGTGGATCCTATACTGCGAAAAAAAACTTTTTGTTTAGAAATACATTAAGTTGTGTACGTACGGAACAGGGATAACCTTTAAATTAATATTTACACTGAACTTTTACACTTGATTCGTTTTAATTAATATCATTCCCAATACCACCGGATACTGGATTTCTTTCTATTTACATTTTTACAAACTAAGTAAGCACTGAGTTTACGCCTTTCTAACTGGGTACGAACTGAATTTGCGCTTTAATCTGATATGCACTTGCATTTTAAAGCTATAATATTGTCATAATTAAGATCTGAACCTTGCTCTCGAACTAATGGCGTGAGTTCGTACGTTGATTTCTCCTAGCTCAGCGTTGGCCTTCCTGAGCTACGATGGCGAGGGCGCTGTGTCCGTATATGGAGACTGGGCAATCTTTTGCCAGGTTTGTTCCCCACCTACGTTCACCTGTCGTGGCACATCTTAGCTCATCCAGCTGCTTTCCCTGGTCAGGTTAGTAGAAAACATATGCTCCTCTTACCATCCTAATGGTCACTTTGACGATGTCGACGGTGGTAGAGTTCGCCAGGCCTATTTCTCCTTGGGCTGAGAGTAGGCTGTGGTTGGCGTATTCGTTGGTAATTTCCGTATCCCTTAGTCCTGCTTGGCGTCAGTCCGATGCGTCCATATTCTTCTCGTTGTCACCTTCACTGTCCGGCCAATTTATGGGGGTCGAGAGTTAATAGGGGGTGACCGGGCTAAGGCAGACTCTTAATTTTGTGATGGAAGAATGCACCAGGCCTACTTTTTTTTCATCATTCGAGGGGTCACTTAACATAGATCCTACCTCCTTGGGAGAGGAAGGCCCCATAACCGGTAACAAAGCTTCCTTCTCCAACATGACTTAATGTTTAGACTGGAGGCTAAGGTCGGAGGGGCGGGAGGACGCTCTTACTCTCTTCTATTTACCAAGTGTTGTATTAAATTCCTAAATCTGCCTCTGTCTCTCGATATATATCTATAAATTGTGTGCCGTCTCCAAGGGGCGTGACCTTGACATGTCCGTGGGTCGGACCCAGTGATCTAATTTGTAAATTACTTCCACCCCTTGAGCAGAGTTACAACAGCTATGTGTATCTGTTGTACCTACATATTTCTCATGTCTCAGATTTATCTTGATTATAGGGAATCGCTTGTCACTTACAGTTCTTTGAGTATTTTTTTCTGGTCAAAACCTGTATTTGTTCAGCTTGCCAGTTGTGACCTTTTGCTGGTAACATTGTTCAACAATGATTTTGCTACATAAAGGAGAAAGTAGTTTCTATTGTAGTTTTTTGCGTAGATTACAAAAATGACCTTTATTTTTTCATGAAATGACTTCAGTTTTTTGTAATCTGCATATTTATTTTTTTATAAATATTAGATTATTCTGTATATAGAGGTATGAAGTATTTTTTATTATTTTTAATTTATTTGACAAAAAGTACAAAGATAATTGGAAACAAAAAAGCTTATTCATCAAAAGAAATTAATAAGTCCTTTTAATACATTTCAGAGTGTGGTATTATAAAAATATATTTTAAAAAAATAATGAATATTTAAGATTTTTTCAAAATTGCTGAAATCTATACAATAGTCATATGTTTTTAGAATATTTAGGCTTCTTTTTATGTACAACATCTTGTCTGTCTCTGTCTAGCAGAAGTCAGCAAGCATTGTAGGACTCCATTTTCCTTTATAACGATTTTCTATAGTAGCAATATCTTGGTGGAATCTTTCACCATGCTCATCGCTGTCGTCTGCTGGATTCTCTGGAAAGAAAGACAGATGGGAATGCAAAAAATGCACCTTTAGTGACATACTACATCCCAACTCATTACAAGACCTAATAAAATTCTGAACAAGAATGTAGTAATTTTCTGATTTGTGCCTTCCAAGGAGATCATTATATACACCTTTGAAACTATGCCAGACCTCGAATTCTGGCTTACTCAATTTTGACTCAAACTCACTATCTACCATAAGTTGTCGAATCTGAGGCCCAACAAAGATTCATTCTTTAATTTTAGCATCACTAATCTTAGGAAATTTTGTTTTTAAATTTAAGAAGGATGGCTGATCATGCTTTAAGTCTTTCACAAATTGTTTCATTAAACCTAATTTTATGTGAAGTGGTGGCAAAATTATGTTTTCCCTAGGAACCAATGGTTCACGTATGACATTATGACAACCTACTTTTGTCTCTTCTCTTAAAGGCCATTCTGAGCGTATGTAATCTTCTCCCCGAGCTCCATTGCCCCACCATTTATGTTCACTGTATTTAATTCTTTTTATAATGCCCCGTAAGGGGCGCGGCGATTTGCCATCCTGGCCGCATTGCTGATGGGATCCAGCGCTCCGTCCGGCCCCAGCTTAGCCTCTCTTCCTTCCTTCAGATAGCCTGTATTTCTCCCCTACCTCGTCGCTTTTCATACAACCTCTCCCACAACTTTCTCTGGTCAGCCTCTAATTTCACAGGGTAGATGCTGACCTTCCTCTCAGCCAACCGTCCCGCATCGGGGCTGAGGGGGCAGGGAAAAATGTTCCCTAACCCCTGAGCTCCGGTCTGGGCTGGCTGGTTTTTAACAACCTGCTTCATCCCCAATACCTTCCACACATCCCTTTTCCTCTCCTCTTCACATTCTATCAATTTTACGCCGTGTTCAAGGTGGAGCCGCCATGCTAATGGACTGCCAGGCCACCAGGCGGGAGCGGTGGTCCCAAATGGCAGTGCCTGGCTCTGCCAGGCCTGTAAGCACCTCTTGCAGTGCGGGCAACTGCAAGAGGTGATGAGCTATTGCGTCCCGTAGCACAAATAGGGTCACCATGCCCAATGATGAAAATAAAAAAAACCCAACCCCCAACCCCCAACTTCCCCAAGAACATCAACGGAGCCGCCCTCGGGCAGCTCCACCGAGAAAATGGAGGTTCCCCCCCTTGTGCTTGCGCAGGGGACCCTCCATACTTCTTTAACCGGAGAGGAGGCTTACTCCTATCCTACGCCTACGGGTGTAGGGGACCCCCCTTCACCCCCTTCTCTGGAGGTGCTTTCGGGCACCTCCCTATTTCCAGCGGCAGTCCCTACTTTGCTTTCTAAGGGGACTGCCAAGAAAGCCAGCAGGCAGCCCATTGCCGACCGCCCTTCGTGTAAGCGGCTCGGTAGGGCAAACCCCCTTAGGGGGAAGAGGGAAGCGAGACCCCTTCGGTCGCTTCCCTCAAAAGACCTGTTAACAAGAATATTAAACCTTGCCGGGGTCTAGGCCTGTGCCTCCCCACTAAAGAGTCATGACGCTGCCAAGGGGACCTGCGATGTCCTGGGAGGAGATGGCCATTTGGAGGCCCTCCTGTGATAGACATGGTCCTTGAGGAAAACAAGCCTCAGACGGTAGGGCCTTCCATGAGGGGGGGGGGGAATCCGGGCTCGGCGCCAAGCACCGAACCCGAATCCGCCCCTATGCAAGGTCCTCCTCAAACGGCTGGGGATTCTCAGGCAGTACAAGAAGGGGAGGGATCTCCTCTGGATAATGCCCCTGTGACCACCAGGACCTTCTCCATTTCGAAGAAGGACCTGGCTGAGGCCGGTACATCTGGCCTAAGGGCTTCTACCGGCAGAGGAGAGAAGCGGGTCCATTCCCCGCCCTCCTCTCCAAAAAAGAAAAAGACTAAGACCAAAAAGACAAAAAAGATTCGATGCTCCTCTCCATCCGCGGGGGCTGCGGGGACGGATGGGTCTGCTGCCACTCTGGCAAGCGACCAAGCCAAGATCGGCACATCCGGCCCCTCTGCCTCCCGGTTGCGGAGCCCCTGACTAAGACCAAAAGTGCACAGGGCGGAGCCTCGATGACGTCGGGGCCCCTGATTCAGAGGTTACCTGGCGTTTTCGAGCCCGCTGGCTTCAAACGCTTTCCCGTTATTCGCTCCACTGATGGCACCATGTTGTCCAAGGGCAACATGATCCACCAGAGGAGAGGATGAGCTAGTGCAATTGGTAGAGAGCCGAGGGTGACCCGTTTCTCGGACGGGAGCTTTCTGGCGAATGCGGCGAATCCCGCCGAGGCGGCCAAGATAAGTGCTCTTCGGACACTTGATGGCACCCCGGTGAGTGTAATGCCGCACTCTACCATAAAAATTGTGAAAGGAGTAGTTTATGCGAGGGAACTCGTTGACTACTCCATTGAGGACATCCCCCTAGAGCTGGCCGACCATGCGGCGCTCAAGATCGAACGTGTGATGAGAAAACAGGGAGGGGCCTCGAGACCCACCCCTACACTCTTCGTCACGTTCGACTGTGACAAGCTCCCTGAGTCGGTGCGTGCCGGTTGGTACCGCTACCGCGTGACGGCATTCGTGCCACTGCCGCGGTGGTGCTATTACTGTCACCGCTTCGGCCAAATGAACCGCTCATGTAGACGTGCAAAGTCGGGGTCACCCGAAGTCTGTGTAAATTGCTCCTTGGTCGCACACGATAAGTCCAAATCGTGTGTGGCCAAGTGTGTCAATTGCGGAGAGACGCCCCCCCACTTCTTCGAAGCAATGTGGTGCATATCTCCTTGAGAAAGAAATCCTGGCCGTTCAAGCCCAGGATCGACTCTCATTCCGCGAGGCTAAGGACTTGGTCCTGGCGCCCCCGGCTCTGTCTGGGACGTCATATGCCTCAATAGTTGAAAAGGCACTCTCTTCTCATGGCCCATCCAGGCAAACGAGCACGGTTGTTTCCGCGCCCATTCGGAACCCTTCTGCGGGCTCCACTCAACCCGGGCACAGTAGGCAACACCCCTGAAGATGGTCGCTAAGCCATCTTCCGGGGTTCCTAAAGCTGTCCCCTGAAAGGAGGACAGCAACAAAGGAGCTTCGGCTCCTTCGCCGACGCCCCGAAGTGGAGTGAGTGGCTCGGAGACGGTGGTTCCTCGAAAAGAGGGTCCCCCGCCTCCGAAGCAACAACACCTGCCTAAGGTTTCGAGGCGGAGGGAGGAAAAGACTCGCATGTCGAGCCCAACCTCCCCCAATAAGTCCTCGAAGGCGACAGCGCCTTCAGCGCTTTGTCCGGCCAACAGCGCCCGGGGTTCTGCCCCCCAGGACGTGTACGGCCATTCCCGTGAGGGTCTTCAGTGCGAGGAGGGCCCCCGCGTCCCCTCCAAGCCAGGCCTGGAGGGCATATTCATTCAATGGAATTGCCGTGGACTCCGGGCCAACTGGGAGGAGCTGTGGAGGCTCGTCTCGTCCCGTTCCCCGTTAGCTATCTTTTTGCAGGAGACCATGCTGGGCGCGTGCCCCCTTCCCGCCCTCCCGGGGTATAAGGGTCTTGCAACCCCACCACCGCGAGATGGCTGGGCTGGGGGATACGCGGTTTACACCCGGCATGATGTCTCCGTTCTTCCTTTCTCTTTAGATACCTCCTTTCAGGCAGTAGCTCTGCAGCTGCACCTGGATAGGAGGTATACTATCATTTCTGCGTACATTCCACCGTCAGCTGACTTCGACGGGGGGGACTTCCGCTGCGTCGTGGCACGGTTGCCGAGGCCCTATCTCTTGCTTGGAGATCTAAACGGCAGGTTTGCTCTCTAGGGAGATTACTCAATAAATCCCAGGGGACAAGTCCTTGCCGATCTGATCCAAGATCTTGAGATAGGTGTCCTAAACGTGGATGAGTTTACGCATCACTGTACGAGAACCGCTTCCTTTTCTTGCCTTGACCTATCTTTGTGCTCTTTGGATGCACAGCCTGATTTTGATTGGGGGGTCGTCGATGACCTCCATGGTAGTGATCACTTTCCCATTTAAATATCATTTTAAGGGCAACTGCCGCCTGAGAGACCACCTCGGTGGTGCTCGGCGCGGGCGCGGTGGCCTGCATTTCAGGAAATGACTGAATTCTCTATCTCAGTGGAGGAGTTTAGGTCGGTAGATGAGGCCGTTGAGTTCTTCTCCGGCAACCTCATCGCCGTGGGCCTGACTACTATTCCTAGGACGTCTGGCCGTTTTGCACGCCGACTACTTCCATGGTGGTCAGCCCAGTGTAAGACGGCTCTCAAACAGAAGCGTTATGCCTACATGCGCTATAAGCACCGCCCGAACGATTTCACTGTCGCTGAATTTCATCGGGCTAGGGCTAGGTTCCGGTATATTTCGAAGCACGGCCGCCGCTCTTCTTGGCGGGCATACGTGTCTTCACTTAACGGGAAGACCCCTTTAGCTGAGGTGTGGAAGTGAGTCAAAAGGATTCGGGGCAAGTTCTCGCAGGACCCCCCTCCCGTTCTCCAGGAGAATGGGACCGCAATCTCGGACCCCGCGTTCGTGGTGGAATCCTTAGCGACCGCTTTTTCTGCATTCTCTAGCCGGGATGCTGCTCCGCCAGCATTCAATGTACGTCGTGATGTCGCGGAAGGCCGCTGGCTAAACTTTACCTCCAGAGGCGGAGAACCCTTCAACGACAAGTTTACAGTAAGTGAGTTGCGTTCCGCTCTCGCTTAGTGCCCGGAACTGCCCATGTTTTTGACGATGTCCCGTATGCCATGCTTCGACACCTGGGTGAGCAAGGCATGGCCTTTCTCTTAGATTTTTTCAACAAAATCTGGGTGAAAGGTCTTCTCCCAGACTCCTGGCGAATCGCTACTGTGCTCGCCTTTCGCAAACAGGTGAGAGATCACTCTACTCCGGCCGGTTTCCGCCTAATCTCTCTAACCTCTTGCGTGTGCAAGTTCATGGAGAAATTGGTAAATGTTTGATTAGCCTTTTTTCTGGACAGCGGACGCCATCCGTCTTCCGCACAGTGCGGCTTCCGCAAGTTCCACTCCACGTCGGATGCTCTGCTCCGACTGGAAAATGCCGTCTGCGAGGCTTTCCTTCGTAGACAGCACTACGCCACGGTCTTTTTCGATCTGGAGAAGGCCTATGATACCGCATGGCGATAGGGTATCATGAAGAATCTCCACACGATGGGGGCGAGGGGACGCCTCCCAATGTTTATATCTAAATTTTTGCGAGATCGTCGATTCCGCGTACGGGTGGGGGAGCCCTCTCCGGCCCAAAGGAGCAGGAAGAGGGTGTCCCACAGGGAAGTGTCCTCAGTGTAACACCCTGAGCATCAACGGCATCACCTCGGTGCTGCCGAAAGATGTTCTCGCTTGGCTCTACGTGGATGACCTTTCGATCTCTTTTGGCGCGGCCCAGATGCCAACTCTGGAGCGTCGACTCCAACAGGCATTGAACTGCGTCTCTCGCTATGCCGAAGCCCACAGGTTTCAGTTTTCTTCGGCAAAGACTAAGGTGGTGCACTTCTGCCGCCATCCACGGCTTCACCCCAACTCAGATTTGTTTCTTAATGGGGTGCGCCTGGATGTGATTGAGTTGCACCGTTTCCTTGGTCTTGTATTCGACCGATGCCTCACCTGGGAGGCTCATATTCGCAGTCTTAGGGTCTCTTGTACCCGCGCCATGGACATTCTCCGTTCCGTAACGTTCAGCGCTTGGGGCGCTTTTTTATCGATCCTTTGTTCGTTCGAAGCTCGACTACGGATGCGAGTTTTATGCATCCGCAGCCGAGCGTTTATTGCGGAAGGTGGATTCGATCCACCACACCGGCCTTCGCCTTGCAACCGGTGCCTTCCGCACTTGCCCCATTGAGAGCCTGTTCGTCGATGCTGGGGAGATGCCACTCACTCTGCGCCGCGTGTAGTGCATCACTCGCCTGTACGCGAGAGCCCGGCGCCTCCCTCAGTTGCAAACAGCTCTCACTGCATCCGCAGCTGATCTCGATGGTGCCTATGCCGCCGAGAGACGCCAGTCATACCCTAAGCCCTTTGGGTTTAGGGCCAGGAAACTCCTTCAAGAGGTAGATATAGCTCTCGGGCCGGTGGCGCCCCTGGTTCTGCCCAGGACGCCACCCTAGGGGGTACCACATTTGTCTATTTGTCGCCACGCCTCTGCTCCCAAAGCTTATACTGCGCCGGGAGTATTGCGTTCGACCTTTTTGGAGCACACATCCTGTCACGCTGGAACCGTGCCAGTGTATACGGATGACTCCAATTCCGAAGAGAGGGTCGGCTTTCACGCCGTATCCCCTCTGTTTGAAGTCAGCGGGGCTCTGCCAGGCACTGCGTCTGTCTTCACAGCCGAGCTGGTGGCAATACACCACTCGGTACGGGAGATTACGCGACGTGCCCGGTTCGGAGACCGGATTGTGATCTATAGCGACTCACAAAGCGCCCTGAGTGCTCTCGGGGCATTGGAATCTCCGCTTCCCCTGGTTCGCGATATCCGTGACGCCACGGTTTTGGCAAGCATGGCAGATGTCGAGATTATCTTCTGCGGGGTTCCTGGACATGTAGGAATTGCGGGGAATGAGCGCGCCGATGAGGGCGCCAAAGAGTCCGCGAGGACTCTGCGACCGGACCAGCGTTTCGCTCTTCCTCACACCGACTACATGGCAGGAATACGGGAAGCTCTTCAGACTGCTTGGTAAAGAAGATGGGAGACGGTCGAAGGGAACTTAAAGTTGCGTGCCATTGCGCCGCGACTGTTCCCATGGACCTATCCCCCAATGCCGCGGCGGCTTCAGGTTGCTTTCTGTCGTCTCCGAATCGAACACACTCGTGTGACGCATCGCTATTTGATGGAGCACTCGCCTGCGCCCTATTGCAACGACTGCGTCGTCCCCCAGACTGTTCGACCCATTCTTGTCGAATGTCCCAGTCTGGGTGATCTTCGCGCACGACACCTGTCCCGGTACCGGGATGGGTGGGGTCGCTACCGCCTGTCCCTTGTACTCGGGACGAGTGCGTGCACTTTGACTGGTGGACTTGTTGACTTTTTGGGGGAGGCCGGCCTTCTCCCTTTTATTTAACCAGGTTTAATTGTTGTTGTTGTTTTTGTTATTGTTTTTGTTATTGCTTTGTTATTGTTATTTCTTTTTATTGTTGTTTCCTGTTCATTTTTTTAAAGTAGCCTAGAACTAGGCTGTTTGTTTACGGCGACTTATGCCTAAGTCGGCAGTTGCCAGATAGCCCCTTAAATTAAAAAAAAAAATGTCGAATGAAAATTTGTCTTGTAAATTGTTTGATCGAATGCAAAACTTAGTAATTTGAACATCTTCTGCTACTAAGTTTCTTTCTTTCAGTCTCGAGGCCAGTAATTCACACTCTGTTGCTTTCTTAAGTTTAGATCTCTTACAAGATCATCTATATCAAGTTATGAGAAAGGTTTTAGAGTAGTATCAACAGTTTCAGGAACATAAATTTCAGTTTCTGATTCACATGATTCCATATCTGATTCATCAGAGTTAGACAAAACAATTTCTGATTGAGGTATAGGTTGAATAGCAGATCTAAGGTTGGGATATACCACAGCTGAAGCGCACTTGGTTGTTTTACCTAAAAGTATGGAAATTATAGCATAAAATTTAATTTATAGTTATGTGCATACTCGTATGTCTGATTACAATAAAGTGGTTTCAAACTTAATTAATTATATATTTTTAAAAAATAATATTGCAGTATACTACTTTAAAATATAGGTACAGTGGATAATAAACAATTACTTACTTTGTATGTCTACCAAACAGAAATAGCAGTGAGTGGCATGATTTGGGGCTCTTGTCATACCATTGGAACACTAAATTGAAGGCTTTTCATTTTTCCTTTAGACCATTTTGATAAAGAATTAAAGCATGTCGTGCAACAGATATGTGGTGCCCATGGTTTATCTTGGTCACTAATTTTACATCCAAAATACAAATTATATAGTTTTTTCACTAGAGAAGAAACTTTTCTTTGATTTTTTAAAAAATGTTACTGAACCACATATGTAGCAGAATTTATCTGAGCTATTTTTACACTGTCCTCTTGGCATTTTTATTAAAATTGTTGCTTTTATTTAAAAATTTATTTAGTTAAATAACCTGAAAATAAGAAATAAAAGAATGAAATTCTTTAAAATGTTCAAAATTTGACAAAAATAGTAATTGGCAACTCTCCAAAAACTGGGGTCGTTTCGATAAAAATGATTTCCATTTTTTAAATCTATACATAAAACTACATTGAAAAATGGTATTCTAATCTTTGCAGTCGACAAAAAGTTAAATTTTGTTAGACCGTGTAATTATACTGGTCAACACACATTTTTCATCAAGACCTTACTATACTTTTCTAAATGCATTTTCCATGTTGAATCCGAATTTGCCTTCGTCTTTGCTCTAGCACGTACCGTTTTTAAGATATGCCAAAAATTCAAAATGGCCACCTGCGATTATAAAATGTAGTATATTACTGGTATTGATCTATTGCATGCATCATTATTGTACTGCTAAGATGAGCAAACTAGATGCTTCGTGAGTTTTTGCTGGTTAAAGGGGT